>PVIW01003347.1:0-171570 GCA_004026585.1 Noctilio leporinus
TTGCCCTTGGTGAAGTATCAGTAAACATATTTTTGCGTAGGATATCCGAAAGTTTACTGCCTATATTTTTCTCCAGGACCTTTATGGTGGCACTGCTTATGTTTAAATCCTTTATCCATCTTGAGTTTATTTTGGTGTATGGTGTAAGTTGGTGGTCTAGTTTTATCTTTTTGCATGTTGCTGTCCAGTTCTCCCAACATCATTTGTTGAAGAGACTGTTTTTACTCCATTTGATGTTCCTTCCCCCTTTGTCAAATATGAGTTGACCATAGAGTCCTGGGTTAATTTCTGGGCTCTCTATTCTGTTCCATTGATCTACATGTCTATTCTTAGGGCACACTAATTTCTAAAGTGAGGCTTCAGAGCGAAAGTATTTGTGAAAAAATATGAAGGACAATACAAAGACATATTCTTCTGTTTTTGATGGTAGTTAGGGGAGATATTTTTCCTGTCCTATTTCTACATTTGAAGCTACCATTCAAAACAGGATGGGAACTGAGGGAACAAGTGAATCATCTTAACTGCGGAAATTGTTGCTTTACACCATAACCATGTGCTGAGGTATTGGTGACGCCACATGGTGGAAAACTCTATCCCAACCAATTGGGGGACGCTCAAGACTTTGAGGTTTGTACAAGAATCTAAGAGGATTACCATTTGCCCAGCAAACAGAAGGAAGTTGCCTGTTCCTAGTCCATCATAGTTACAGGGAGGTGCCCATGGTATCTGGACACTGGGTACCTGCAGCCTGGCCTCCCTGGAGCACCTCCACACTTCCCAATCTTGCTGTTTAATTCTCTGTCCCATTGTAAGAACTTCTACCTGGATGGTGGGTCCTGACTTCAAATCTATATTTTTGTCTACATTTGTTTGAGTACAGTCACGGGTTCCCAACTGCATTAATTCCCTAAGGTTATAATCCTAATAGAGGATTATAAACTGAGTGGTTTTAAACAATGGAGATTTGTTCTCTCAGATAACTGCAGTCAAGGTGTCAGTGAAGCTGGCCCTGCTGAGATTCTCCCTGGGAGAATCTGTTTCATGCTTCCGTGATAGTTGGCAATCCTTGGTGTTCCTTGGTTTACAGATGCATCGTTCCAATCTCTACGCCCTATTTTTTACCAATAGTCTTTTCTCATGGCTGTCTTCCCTCTGTGCCTGTGCTCCAATTTCCTTCTTTTCATGACAATGTCAGTCATTTTGGATCAGAGACCCATTTTACACCAGTATGATCTCACCATAATTTAATTACATCTGAAATCATTCTATTTCCAAATAAGGTCACATTCTGAGGTACTAAGATTAAAACACCAATATATTTTGAGGCATTCCCTGGCTGGTATGGATCAGTGGATTGAGCGCTGTCCTGCAAACAGAAAGGTCACTGCTTCAGTTCCCAGTCAGGGCACATGCCCGGGCTATGGGCTAGGTTTGGTGACATGTGACAAGCAACCAACCAATCAATGTTTCTCTGACACATTTATGTTTCTCTCCCTCTCTTCCTCTCTCCTTTCTTCTCTCTCTAAAAATAAATAAAATCTTTAAAATATACATATTCTCAATCTGAATAATGGTGATAACAGACTGGAAAGAAGTTCACAGAACTTCAGGGATCTGTGGGACAAAAACAAGGCCCACCATTCACACCATTAAAGCCCCAGGAAAGAAGGAAGAACATGGAACTGAAAAAACTATTTGAAGAAACAAAAATTTCCTTAATTTGACTAAAGACATAAAATTACAGGTACAAGAAGCTGAGCCGATGTCAAATAGGATAAACCAAATCAAATTCACACCAAAACACATCCTAATCAAACTTCTGAAAACGAAAGACAAGAAAGAAAAATCTTAGGAGCAGCAAGAGGAAAACCACATATTGGCTCTAAAAGAACACTGCTTTGAGCAAGAGCAGATTTTTCATCAGAAACCCTGGGATCCAAAAGGAGGGGGCTCATTTTGCAAATGCTGAAAGAAAGGCCTGGCAACCACAAATCCTACATACGGAGAAACTGGTTTTCAGAAATGAAGAAGAAAGTCTTCATTTAGTTCCTTAAGCAAAGAGGAAATAAAATATTAGCTTCTAGCAAACTTAGTTTTGAAGAATGGCTAATGAAAGCTTTCTTTCAGAAAGAAAGTAAGAACAACAAAACATGTGAAAGTAGAAGTAAACAACAGACTATCCTTCAATTCACAACTTTAATTATATTTTATTATTGAAGCAAATGCAATAATACGTGTCTACAGAGAAACAGAGAAAACATTTCGGACAAATTTTTAAAGAGTGGAGGGTAGAACTATTAAAAGAAAGTCGTATTTCCATATTTCACTCCATGTGGAAAAAGTTGACACCCATTGACCAGGATGGCTTATATACCTAGGCAAGGTTAGCTAGAGCAACCAGAGAAAGGTGTACAAAGTAGCATACTATCAAAAAATTGTAATTAAATCAAAATGAAACTCTAAAACATGTTTAAATAATCACTGGATGGCAGGGGAAGATAATACAGTAACAGGAGACAGAGGGAACAAGCAGTAAAAAATTTAACTCTAGCCCTGGCTGGTGTGGTTCAGTGAATTAGGTGCCGGCCTATGAACCAAAGGGTCACCCGTTCAATTCCTAGTCAGGACACATGCATGGGTTTCAGGCCAGATACCCAGTTGGGGGCCGATGAGAGGCAACCACAAATTGATGTTTCTCTCCCTCTCTTTCTCCCTTCCTTCCCCTTTCTAAAAATAAATAAGTAAAATGTTCAAAAAAATTAAACTCTAACATACCAATAAGAAGTTTATATGTTAGTGGTTTAACTATACCAATTTAAAAAACAGAGATCGGCCCTGGCTGGTGACACAGTGGATAAGGCGCCAGCCTGCGAACCTAAAGGTTGCTGGTTTGATTCCCCAGCCAGGGCACATAACCAGGTTGCAAACTGGGTCTCCAGCCAGGTCCTTAGCTGGAGGCAGGTGAAAGGCAACCATACATGGATGTCTCTCTCCCTCTCTGCCTCTCTCCCTTCCCCTTTCTCTAAGAAATAATAAATAAAATCTTCAAAAAAACAAAACAAATAAAAAACCAGATTGGCAAAGTGGATTTAAAAAATGACCAAATTATACACAGTCACCTCAAACATAATAACATAGGTAAACTGAAAATAAAAAGATAGATAGGATATATCATGTAAGCATTAACTTTTGAAAAGGAGAAGAAGCAGCTACATGAATATCAAAATAGACTTCAGAGCCAAGAAAATTACTAGGGACAGGAAGTAACATTGCACAATGATAAAAGACCAATTCGCCAAAAGGGATAGCAACCCTAAGTGTGTATGCACATATGCCAAAAGCAGATCTTCAAAATATGTGAAGCAAAAACTGATAGAGCTGAAAGGAAAAATTAGAAGTCCACTATTTTAGTTGGGGACTTCAAAAATGTCCTCTCAGTAACTGATAGAACTAATAGAGAGAAAACCCACAAAGACATAGAAGAACTGAACAACACCCTCAACCAACAGGATTCACTTGACCTTTATAGAATACTCTAACTGATAACAGAAAAATACACCTGGTTTTCAAGTGCCTCTAGAACATTCACCAAGACAAGGGACATCCTGGGTTATAAATTAACCTTAAGAAGTGTAAAAGAAATGAAACCAGACAGAGTATTATCAGAGTATGTTCTCTGATAATAAAAATAAGACGTTCAGTTAATTTCTCAAAAGAAACTTTGCAGGCAAGAAGGGATTGGCAAGAAGTATCTAAAGTGATGAAAAGCAAAGACCTACAACCAAGATTGCTCTATCCAGCAAAGCTATCATTCAGAATGGAAGGGCAGGTAAAGTGCTTGCCAGACAAGGTAAAGCTAAAGGAGTTCATCATCACCAAGCCATTATTATATGAAACGTTAAAGGGACTTACTTAAGAAAAAGAGGATCAACATTATGAACATTAAAAAGATAACAAACTCACAACTGTCAACAACAGACTCTAAAAAATAAAAATAAAAACTAAGCAGACAACCAGAAAGGGAACAGAATCAAAGATATGGGGAGAATTTGGAGCGGTGTCAGCTGGGAGGAGAAGAAGAAGGAGGGAAAGGCACAAGGATTAAGAAGCATAGGTGGTGGGAGCAGACTAGACAGGGTGATGTTAAGATTAGTACAGGAAAAGGTAAAGCCAAAGAACTCACATATATGACCAACGAACATGAATTTAAGGGGGTTGGGATTGCTGGGTGGGGGGGAGCAAAGGGAAAAGGAATTGGGACAAATGTAACAATATAATCAACTAAAGAGAAAAAAAAACAAACCCTTGAATAGCCAAAACAATTTTGAGAAAGAAGCATAAAAAGAAAAGAATCACTCTTCCCAATGTTAAGACTCACTATACAGCTGCTGTCATCAAGACAATGTGGTACCGGTGAGAAATAGACACATGGATCAGTGGATTAAAATACAGACCCAGAAATAAATCCACATAAATATGCTTAATCAATTTTGAATAAAGTAGCAAAAGCAATCCAATGGAGGATTTACAATAAGTGGTGTACTGAACATTAATTGGCAAAAAATGAGCATCCACTTGAACTTCATACTTTCCCTTATATAAACATTAACTCAAAATGGATCATGGACCTAAATGTAAAATATTAAAGTATAAAACAGTTTTTAAAAAAAGAAAAAGAAAATCTTTAGGATCAGAGGTCAAGTAAAAAGTTCTTGGGACTAGCCACCAAAAGCATAATCCATAAAAGAAAACAATTGATACATTGGGTCTCATTAAAAATGAAAATTATTCTATGAAAAATTCAGTGGAAAGGTCAAAAGAAGAGAAAAATATTTTCAAACTACATATCTGACAAAGAACTAATATCTGGGATATAGTTTATAAAACTCTAAAAAATCAACAAAGTGCCCTGGCTGGTGGCACAGTGGATAAAGTGTTGGCCTGCGAACCCAAAGATATCTGGTTCAATTCCCAGCCAGGACGCATAACCAGGTTTCAAGCCAAGTCTCCAGACAGGTCCGTAGCTGGTGGCAGGTGAAAGAACCATAAATGATGTCTCTCTTCCTCTCTGCTTCTCTCCTTTCCCCTCTCTAAAAATAATAAATAAAATCTTTAAAAAAATTATTTTTAATCAACAAAGTGAAAAAGCAAACAATTAAATTAACAAATGGGAAAAGACAAACATTTCACTGAACAGGATACACAGATGGTAAGTAAGTACATGAAAAGATATTCAACATTATAAGTCACTAGAGAAATGCACATTAAAACCACAATGATATATCACTATATACTTATCAGAATGGGCTAAAATGAAAGATAGTGATAATACCAAGTATTATCACCATATGTTGCTGGTGAGACCACAAAATGGTAGTTATTCTGGAAGATAGTTCGGAGCATTTTTTTTTTTTTTTAACTGAAAAATGGGTTTATGAGCCATTACACCCTTGGGTATATATCCCAGAGAAGTGAAGATGTATTTTCGCCCAGAAACTTGCACACAAATGTTGGTAGCAGGCTTGTTTGCTTGCTTGTTTGTTTTGTTTTTTTTTTTTAAGATTTTTATTTCATTATTTTTAGAAAGAGGGGAAGGGAGAGAGGCAGAGAGGGAGAGAGACATCAATATATGGTTGCTTTTCACCTGCCTCCAGCCACAGACCTGACTGGAGACCTGATTTGCAACCTTGTTATGTGCCCTGGCTGGGGAATCAAACCTGCGACCTTTGGGTTTGCAGGCCGGCACCTTATCCACTGTGCTACCAGCCAGGGCTGCTTGTTTGTTTTTAAAGATTTTATTCATTATTTTTAGAGAGAAGAGCAGGGAGGGAGGAAGAAAGGGACAGAAACATCAACGTATGGTTGCCTTTCTCCTGCCACCAGCTACGGACCTGGCTGGAGAAACCTGGCTTGCAACCTGGTTATGTGCCCTGACTGGGAATTGAACCAGGGACCTTTGGGTCATAGGCCAGCGCCTATCCATTGTGCCACCAGCCAGGGCTCTGGTAGCCATTTTATTCATAATATCCCCAAACTGAAAACCACCCTGCTGCTCTTTAAAGAATGAATGGTTTCACAAGTTTTGGTGTATTTATATCACCAAATGCTAGTTAGCAGTAAAAAAGAATGAACTAAGGATACACATAAGAACTTGGGTGGGCCTCAAGGAAATGATGCTAAATGAAGAAAGTTAACATTAAAAGGATACATACTTAGGTTTGGGCTTCCAAAGGTGCCCAGGCCCCTACAAAGGCTCCATATTATAAGCCTCTATCTGCCAATGTGAAGACAGAAGAACCGGTGGGGCACATGGGTTGCTGATTGCATGGGGTGGTGGCCTCCTGTGCTGTTTGTACAAATTGACCTGAAGTAGGACCTGTGTGTGTGTGTGTGTGTGTATGAGAGAGACAGAGACAGAGACAGAGACAGAGACAGAGACAGAGACAAAGACAGAGAGCAAGAGAGAAAGAAGGTCATCAAGTAGGACTTCTGGTCTACCTGTTGGACCTACTGATTGAAACAATTCGAATCAAAGTAGAAAAAAACTTGACAATTTAGGGAGTCTTACTGTTTTGTGTTTTTCAGAATCTTAGGTCTTAGAGATTTAATATGCTACTTAGTGGTTTTCAAAATGGGAACATTTTTCCTATACACCATCATCTCCTAGTAATTTGATAGAAACACAAATTATCATTTCTCACCCCTGACCGACTGAATCAGAAACTGGACATTGGGGCCCAGCCATCCTGGTTTTAAAAAATTCTCACCCTGCTGGGGATGCTAATGCACACTCAAGTTGGAAAACCACCATGCCGCTGGTACTCCACAGATGCCAGTGGTAGTGATGACACATTTTGCATTTTAATCACCTTTCCTAGTGGAGACCCTTTGGCAAAACTAGAGACGGGCCACCTCAGTGAATCACTGCCCTCTTTTTCAAGCTCCCTGGGTCTCCCACCCACCTATCCTCCATATAATCTATAAGCTTTCAATAGGAGAGAATGATAAAAATCTTTCAAAAACCACCATCCTAAGTCACTGAGGACCACAAGCTAAAGACATTATTTCCCATAAAAACTACACTATCACGGGAATACACGCGTCCATCAGGCCTGGCTTAATGAGCACTCTAACTCGGAGAAAAGTGATCATTTCCACAGCTGCCTGATTTATTCTGGGCAGAATAAATCTCTGCCCAGAAATGATGCCATGAGAAGCAAAATTGCACGTAAATTAAATGCTTTCAGGGGCCCCAAATGTAAGTTACACTAAGTATAATTAATACCATTAATAACATCGCCCTCATCTTGTCTTTATCTCTGGCCCTGGCAGGATCAAAGCCATCTGATAGTTGCACCTTCAAAGGTCTCTCTCATCCTGCATCTGGGAACGGGCATATTCCAACAGGCCTCTCTCCATTTGCAGTTCCCACATTTCACAAGCAGTAGGGACACCAAATCACCTAAAGTGGTTGTTGGAGCCTTTCTGCCGATGGTATATTTTTAATAGAATAAATGGCACTAAAATGGGTTGTTCTCTGCTGAAACCAGTATTGGTTTGTGGGCAGGTCACCCGCTTCACCCTTCGGTGCAGCCATGGTGATGGGAGTTGGCTGTAAGGCCTGGAGGGTGAGACACTGGAACAGCCTGGTCCTTTTAAACCCTAACTTAGCAACTGAGCCGGGTGAAGTGGGAGGGGAAAGGGGAGGAGAAGATGGTGCTGGGCCCATAGCCAGGCTGAGGGGCTTTGGCCCTGAGGGCCTGGTTACCTGGGAACCAACTTCTCACCTTCAGAAGAACAGGGCTGGGGCTGCAGAGGCCTGCAGAAGCGGTGTCCACCCTCCAAAACCCCCAGTGGCTCACAGCTGGCCTGAAAGTGGGGCCTTCCTAACAAACCCCCAGAAGACGCTGCTGTCCCTCAAACCTCACGTAGTGCAGAAGGGTTTAAGTAAGTGCTGGACAGCAGCCCCACCCTTTGGGGTTCTGTAAAGGACGCACTGCAAAGAACCACCCTTCTCCCATAGGACTTGGAGAGGACTCATGGATGCCCCCTTGTTTATCCAGCAGACACAGTCCCTCCGAGTTCCCATTTTTGCCTCATAAATGATGGGCTGAACCACTTGTCCCCACTGATCAAGTGGAACAAAGTGCACGTTAACCATTGGTTAGGATTTCCTTCCCTCAGGTCCCTGAACTTGGCCCAGGATCAGCCTGAGACAGCACACAACCCCTCAAAGTCCTTCCTGAGAACCGGCTGGCTCCGGGATAGAACATTCTCTGGCCCGCTGTCCCGTCACGCCACTCCCCTTCATCCCACATCCCCACGCCCGGTTCTGTCTGGCCTTCTCCCATCAAAAGATAGACTCCTCTTTACCTAACCCTGGAGACTGGTGGTTCTTAGGATCATGGCAGCTTCCCTGTTGCTACAATCCCATCCACCCAGCTCCCCTGCTCCTGCAATGACAGTACTTCTCCCTCTCTTCATGCTTCTTTCCAGCAAGGTTCCTTTTTACCAAGTGCAGATTTATTTGTTTGTTTTTCACTTTGACAGGAAAAAGGGAGAAGTCAGAAGAGAGTTATTTTGGACCAGTCATCCTGAAGGCAGGAAACTGAGGGCAGTCTGACGGGCTGTGTCCTGGGAGGGCAGAGGGTGCCGGATGGGGCTGGGGTGGGGGTGGGGGTCCTAGGGATTAGCTGACGGTGGCAACTTTCTGCCCAGGGTCAGCAGGGAAGAACAGGACTGAGGATCTAGGGGAACATGCAGAGAGTGAGAGGCTGGCCATCTCAGTCTCCGGGCTGGATGCCATTTCAAATTCTCCAACTGCTTCTCCACTGCCTTCCCCAGCATGGGACCCAATGTGGATGCCAACATTAGCCAAATAATGGAGACTCTGGGCCGCCTCCTACCTCTGCAGACTTTCCTCTAGCAATCGAATCCTCACTCTCCCATACCCTCGTCTTCCCCCCATAAACCAGCTCCTTCCTGGCATTAAAAAAACATCTCCCCCATATTAAACAATTTCCTCCTTGACTCCCAATCCTGAGGCTGCCCTTTCTCTTCACCAACAACCAACGTTATTTAAATGAGTGGAGTGATGTGCCTCACTGCATTCAATCACCTCCCAGCCTGGCTTTACCCCTGGAGAGCTACCTGTGGCCCACACGGCTCCATGGCGCCCTCCTGTGGCTGCCTCCACACGTGGGGCTGATGATGGCTGGATCCTCTTCTTCCTGAAGCTCCTCTAATGCGTTCGTTGCTGCCACGAGTTTGTGTTACTCCAACCTCTCTGGTTTCTCCTTCTGAAACTTTGCTGGTAGTCCGTCCTCAACTTTGACCTGGCCCTCATCATTCTTCTCCCTCTGGTTATGCTTCCTTGCTGGGTTGCAAGTCTACATGCTGATAACCACCTGACTTAAATTTCCAGCACAGCCCAATCCCTTGAGCTATAAACACATCCTCCCAACTGCCTGCCAACATCTCCCCTTCAGGAAATGGCAACTATGATCTCCAGCCTGCCTCTTCCTCACCCCACGTGCCCAAATCACCAGCAAAATGCGTGGCTACTTCTTCCAAAATCCATAGCCCTGCTGCTTCTCCTCACGTCCAATGCTGCCACTCTAGTCCAAGTCATGGGCATCTCTCTCTGGACCTCTGTGAGCCCCTCAGCCACCATTCCTGCCTTTTCTGAACAGGCCACCTCCCCTGGGCTGCCGTAAACATTGTGCTCCTTTCCTCTCAAAGCCTTCAATGGGTTTCCGCTGAGCTCCCATGATAACCCTAAGTCTTCAACGTGACCTGTGAGGTCACCCTGTGCTTTGTGTCCCCTTCTCCCACTGTCCACTGTGCTCCAGCAATGCTGACCTTCTTCCCTTCCCTGAGCTCCCCCTTTTCCTTCCTTCCCTCCTTCCCTCCTTCCTTTCTTCCTCCTTCCTTTCTTCCTTCCTTCCTCCCTTCCTCCTTTCTTCCTTCTTTTTCTTTCTTTCTTTCTTTCTTTCTTTCTTTCTTTCTTTCTTTCTTTCTTTCTTTCTTCCTTTCACTGGTTTGAGAGAAGGGGAAAGGAAAAGGGGAGGAGAATGGAGGGGAGAGAAACACTGATGTGAGAAAGAAACATTAATTGGCTGCCTCCCAACGCGGTACCAAACCTGCAACCCAGACGTGGGCCCCGACTGGGAATCAAACCTATGACCTTTCACTTTACAGTATGATGCTCCAACCAACTCAGCCACACTGGCCAGGGCCACTGAGCTCTTTTCTACCTCAGGACTTTGCATGTGCTCTTTCCTCTGCGTGAAGCACCGCCCTCCTATTATCTGCTTGGTGAAGACCAATGAACCTTTCAGTCACAGCCATAAATACTTGTCCTCTCCCTGGCTGGTGTGGCTCAGTGGATTGAGCAACGACTTGTGAACCAAAGGTCCCTGGTTCAATTCCCAGTCAGGGCACATGCCTGGGTTGCAAGCCAGGTCCCCAGTAAGGGACACAAGAGAGGCACCCACACATTGATGTTTCTCTCCCTCTCTTTCTCCCTCCCTCCCTTTCCCTCTGAAAATAAATAAGTAAGATCTTTAAAAATGAAAAACAAAAAACAAAGCTTGTCCTCAAAGAGGCCTTTCCCTTCACCGCAGCATGCATCTGGCCTTAAGTTATGATCTCTTGTTACTCCTGAACATCTTCTCAGCACTTAATCACATTTGTATGATAGCTACTAAATATCTATTTTCTTTACTTAACCATAAGCTGAGGGGGGTCAGCCTGTCTGTTGTCTGTTCTCAAAACAACGATTAGAACCATGCTCGTAGCAGAGCACTGGACACAGAACAGGGGTTCAATAAATGTGTTTTGAATGAACACTAAGTATTTTACAGTAATAAACACACACTCACAAGGACATTGATAATGCATATTAGAGTAATTACCTGTTGAAGCCATTGGCATCCCACCCAGTTCCTTTACCCCATGGGATCCCGCCTTCCCCAACCCCAACTGCACTGTGTATTGGCCATTAGTGTTGGACAATGGCCCTCCTTCTTTGGAGAATTGCCCTCAGCTGAGGAATGCTCTTGGGCCACCCTGAACCCCCAGATTATAAACCTGCCCCCTCTCCTCAGAGTGAGGTAAGCACAAGAGGGCAGAGAAAGCAACTTTGCTGCCATTCATGCTCCCGCACTCCCCATGGGATCAGGTGGAAGCTAGACATCACCTAAATCCCGGTCTCCTCAGCACCTTCCCTAACGTGCTCACCTAACCAGGCTTTCCTGAGAGCTGCTGCGTGATAAACTAGAACGAGAACCTCCGTCTCAAGCTCTGCTTCTAGGAAACCCAGTCCAAAACACCAGTAATGGGGAGAGAAATGTTTGTGGAGTCAGGGGTGAGAAGGAAAATAAAAATGAAACGAAAGAGAGGCCCTGCGTGATCAGTGCATATCCAAGAATTGAGGTGGATGAAGCAGCTCTCTGCATCTTTGGTCCCTCCCAAAAAATTGTTCAAGGAAAGGATGAGGGGGAAGGAAAAGAGAGAGGGGAGAAGGGAGTGGGGAGGAGCAGTAGGGAGGGGAGAGGAGAACCCTGCTTCCTCCCCTACTTCTTGCTTATATTCTTCACTAGTTTCAGCCTCCCTCTCTCCCCTTACCCCACTCTGCCCTCTGTGGCTCTGTAAGGGACGAATCAAGTGCACATTCTCCAGTCCTTTTGGGTTTCTCTTTCAGTGTGCCTGGAAGGCCAGAAGCAGCCTGCTAATTAATCCCCAATCCTTTCAGGGATTGGACATTAGGTCCCCAAGCCTCCTTTGCCCTGGAACCAGCCTGCCTGCCCTGTGTTGTACAACAGAATCCTCTGTTGATCACTAGCTAGGGCGCTGGGGAAAGCTGTTTCCAAACCCTGACTCCCTGGGCTCACGGCATTTGAGATACTTAAATACGTTGTCATGGTGACACAGTCTACAGACTAATTTACAGCTCCTCCTTGAACCAAGCTGCTTTGACAGGTAAGACTCTGCTTCAGGGGGACAGGGGAAATTCCACAGCCCTCTCCAGACCCAGTTGGGACCAGTGGACCCAGAGGTGGGGAGAGGGAGATGCCACCACTCCTATTCTAGGACATTTCCTGGGGGCGCTGGGCCCCCTGAATCAGTCCTATCTCTAGAAATGGAGTGTCTAACCTCAAAACATGTCACTGAAAGATACCTGTATGGTTCTTTTACCTGAAGCTTTGCCAGTTATCATGCTGCTTTCATCTCTGCATAATTAATGAGCTAATCATCACAGCCACTACCCAAACACCAAGCAATTCTTAGCTGGGAGATCCTTTGAAGCAACTAGTTAACAGCACCTGGCCCCAAAAGATTCATAGCGTCAAGCATGGGATTCCTTAAAGGAAGAATATTGCTTAAAGTAAACACTACTGATGCAAATCTAATCAGAGAACCCAAGATGGGATCTGGCCCAAAGAGTTTTAAATAAACAAGACTGGAGAGTTTTGTAGTTCCCCAAAAGTCTGTCCCTTCTAATTCAGAGCCGACTTGTACAAATTCAAGTGGGCTCTCAGATTAACTTTGGTGGCTTTCATTTCTCTCAGATGATTATGGTCAATGAGCTGAGATGAAGGCCTATGTGAGAAATCCAGAGAAGCCCTGGCTGGTAGCACAGTGGATAGGCCCTGGCCTTCGAACCCAAAGGTCGCTGGTTTGATTCCTCAGCCAGGGCACATAACCAGGTTACAAGCCAGGTCTCCAGCCAGGTCTGTGGCTAGAGGCAGGTGAAAAGTGACCATACATTGATGTCTTTCTCCTTCTCTCCCTTCCCCTCTGTCTGGAAATAATAAATAAAATCTTTTTAAAAATAAGAAAGAAAGAAAGAAATCCAGAGAAGCTGGGTGTGCCATTCTGCAGGTACCCACTAATGGCTACACAGAGTGTGGGTCTCCAACCAGCAGGCTCAGCATCATCAGAGAGTTTGTTAGAAATAGACTTTCAGGCTCCACATCAGACTGACTGAACCAGAATTTATATTTGTAGGAGAGGAAATAAAACTTTGTCGCTGTACTCTTACAATCTAGGTCTGGGACCCTGGAAATTAAATTGAAAAAGGACAAATTAAGAGAGAGAAAAGAGAGAGAGAGAGAGAAATAGGGCTTATTAGCATATATGAAGGTCTGTCCCTTTGTGCCAATGGAATTAATACAGTATATGGCTCAATACTTTTTGGACAAACCACATATATAGGAGAAACTTAGTGATGAATGAGTCAAAGGAATGGTTGAAGGTGGAGCTTATGTAACATCTAAACAAAGACCAGTAAAGTTTTAGAGAATTGGCACTACAAAGGAAAGGGATTTAGGCTTTTTAAGGGTGGCACGCTATGGGAAGGTAAATACGTGATGGGGCACTAATAGAGGATAAGGGTTGTTTTTGTCAAGTTTGTTGTGTAGATTCCTCTCAATATTGTGTCTGGCTGGTAAGGGTCTAGTGTTGTTCCCCTCTTCCTGCCATGGGAGAGAAAGATACCTTGATAAATGGAAATTTGCATCCTACTCTCAGGCAAATGGCGGAAGGGCAGAGATCTTGTTTGGCATCTGCTGTTTCTCAAGCATCTTCAGTTCAGAATAATCCTCATGCCTAAGGAGCATATTTTGAGATGGTGTATTCTGATGCTCTACACATTTACCAGGCAACTACAGATTCCCAGGCAACTAAGACATAGGATAAAACTTGTGAAATGCTAGCCTTTGGCCCTCGAGGTTTCTGGAGTGGGTGTGCTCATGTATGCACATGCTAATGGCAAAATGAGCCAGGTCTTTAGCTCTTCCATAAAACCTAGCAAAATTAGGATTTCCCATCAGTCCACAATAGGACGGTGAACAGAATGGGATTTCAGATTACGCTATAAAACCAGGCCCAAATAAGTAAGGCAGTTCCTAAGCCCACGTCTCACCTTTCTCTCCAGATACATAAGGCAGCTGTTCTCTGGGGAAAGATGGCATATCTAATGGCGTCATTAATGCCATCATACACCAAAGGAGATGGAAAGAGAACACCATTAGCATGCATGGAACTTCCATCAAGCCGCTCATGAGTCAGTGACTCTGCCTCCAACACACCATTAAGCATCTGCCTTCTTTTCCTCACATCTTCACAGCCCCCCTCTTCCTCTCCTTCTCCAAACAGTTGTTGCTCCTCCAAGATGGATACCCTAAGATGTTTCACTTAATGTAAAAGTGGTTCAAACTTCTGCGTCCCTTCTCAACCCTAGGCAACAGGCATCTTTCTCAAACAAGAGCTGAAGCTCTAAGCTTCCCTTCCTTTTCCCAAGTTGCTAGGGAACCCTCTTGGGTACTTTCAAAAGGAAGAGGAGAAGGAGAACAATTGTTGTCAATCTCCCTAAGAAAACACTGAAGACCCCACCTACCTCTCATCTCTGGACAGATTGGCTATGCCAATCTCAGCGAGCAAAGATTAGGCCTTGCACTTTGTTTTCTGGAGCAAGGAGCTATCTATACATAATGAACTTTAGATGCAAAAATTCCCCCTCCCCACCCTTCAGAGTTCAGGTTTGAACAGAACTGGCAAACAAAAGGTCCTCAAATGGTACTTTCCTGCTTCTAATAACTGCTCGAAGTCATGCTGACTTTCCCTCAGTCACATATGGTGGCACTGACTGACAATCATCCTACTGCCTCCCTTAGGATTAAACTGATGATGTTCCTCCCATCTTAGTACTAGATGGAAAGTATTAGTTATTGGAGTGCCAGAGGCTTTTGTGGCTGTGAGAGTTTGAATGAGTATTCAGCAAATGGCCACATCCACTCTTTCCCCACCCCATTGATGTTGAACTTGGCCAGGTGACTGACCTACTCTGTGGAGTGTGAACAGACAGGACAAAATGTCAGCTCTGGGCCTGGGCATTAGGAGGTCTCATGTATTTCTTTCTGCTCAGCACTCTGGGAGCTTCACCGAAAGAAAAAAGAACATACTCCAGGTAACCACAGATCCAAGAATAGAAAACATGGAAGAGACCTGAACCCCACCTCTGCCCAGAACCTGAACTCCAGCCTCACCAGCCAAATTGCAGGTGACCCTCAGAACCAGGGCTGAAAAGCAAATGGCTGTTGTGTCACACCACTGATCTGTGGGGAGGTTTGCTGTGCAGCATTATGGTGTCAATAACTAGGAGTAGACAAACCAGCATGTCACTGCAGACTCAAAAGTTCAACATGTTTCTTGAGTCCAGAGAGCAAGCAGGTGCACTGTGCCCCGAACTGCAGTATTGACGCATGAGTTCCAGCTCTGGGTTACAATACAAGGCTCTCCCTGTAAAGATCACTTTGCAGGATAAGGAGTGCGGAGGGAGGAGAGTAGAAGGCACAAGGAAAGGGACAAGAGACAGAAGTTTAAATGGAGTAAGAAGCCTTGAATCTAGTGGCATCCAACCCCAAATCTATCATCTATCTATCCTCTATCTACCATCTCCCTCCTCTTCCCACCAGGATGTTTTTCTGCCTTGAGTTGATTTCAATTGCACTCTGATGAGAGTGCTTCTCTCTCTGAGGAGCTCAGAGCATTAAGTGGCATCATTTTCCTGCTGTTCAGGGCATGAGGTGAAGTTGTGGGTGGAGGGTAGAAATAATGGATTTCATTTATGGACAAGATTTCAAAAGCACTGGACTCTTCCGTGTGTGATGGTGAGTCCTTGTTTCTGGCTGAGGCAGGCAAGGCAGGGGCAGGAGCCAGATTCCAGCTCTTGGCAGTGAGTATGAAAGCAGGATGCTTCTTTAAGTGTTGCCATCCCCTGAGCTCTACCCCAAAAATCAGATTGGCACCAGGAGAGATTCCTCAGGCCTTTATCAGATCTCCCCAACACATAACGATAACACCTAAATCCCCAAAAGACAGATGTACACATAACCATGAAAAAGGGATTCAAGTTGGATTGTGAAATACAAGTTTATGTAACATGTTCAGTCTTATAAATGACTCATAACTTAATGTGATTGTGATTACCCATTTGTAATAGCCTGGAAGAACAGTTAACTATGAAGAGAGAAGGAAAATAAGAGCAAAATGTTTTCATATTTCTTATTTTTTCTGTCTATGACTTAAGTTACAAAATTCTACATATAAACAGACATTGCTCATATTTTGAAATAATAAGTTATTTTATACACATCCTACATCAAAATAAAAACAGGCCAATGAGCATACCTAGCACACAGATCTTGGTTTCTAAATGCCATTCTCCACTAAAAGGAACCAGGGATGCCTGGAGAAATGGCCCAATTCCAGGGCTGGGGGTGGGCAAGATCAATGTGATCTTGGAACAACTTGCACCAGAAAATGAGGATGTAATAGAAATAGGGTCCTAGCAAAAGGACCTAGGATCCTGTTTTAAAAGGTTCCTCCCAGGCAAATTTGGGACAATTTGAGAATCAACAATAAATAAATGAGGACAGCAATATGTCCTAAAGTATTGAATTAAAAATGAAACATAGCAATTATCAAAAAAAGATGAAGATGACAGAGGAGGAGGAGGGGAATACAAAAGGTGCTAAACACCAATTCTTTATGGAAGAATGCCAGCTAAATAATATAGAAGAAATGTAAGAATTTTTTGAATTGCCTTTTTCAACTGCTAATGTAACAATCAATACAGGCTTGGGTATTCAATGAACTAGATAGTCTGGATCCTCCAAAAAGGTTCAAGTCTTCAGCCCTGGCTGGTGGCTCAGTGTATAGGAGCTGACCTGGGAATCCAAAGGCCACTGGGTCAATTCCCAGCCAGGGCACATAACCAGGTTGCAAGCCAGGTCTCCAACCAGGTCCTTAGCTGCAGGCAGGTGAAAGGCAACCATCCATTCATGTTTCTCTCCCTCCCTTCCTCCCTCCATGCCCTTCTCTCTCTAAAAAATAATGAATAAAATCTTTTTTAAAAATGTTTATGTCTTTAACAAAGACCAAACCAACAGGTTCTAGAGTAAGGGTAAATAAACAGACCTGACAACTAAATGCAATTCATAATCCTTTAATAGATTCTGGACTAAAAAACAAAATGTTAAAACACACACACACACACTCCATAGTGGACATTATGAGACAAGTGTAAAAATTTAAATACACATGTATTGATTTGGTACTGATGTTAAATGTCTTGACTATGATAATAGTATTGTAATTATGTAGGAGAATTCTCTTTGTTCTTAGGAGACATAATATCCCAAGTCTATAACTTATTTTCAACTGGTTCAGGAAAAGACAGAAAATATGCATATATGAAAACGCATGTAAACAAATTGGCAAAGTGTTTAAAATTACTAAGTCTAGCTGATGGATATTCCTGGCACTATTTCTTCAACTTTTCTGTGGGTTTGAAGTTTCTTAGAATAAATAGTTGAGGAAAGAAAACAGCATCTTAATTCCTAAGAAATCTACCTGGAAATAATGACGAATGTTTGTTCTTGAAGTTGGAGGTATGCTAAAGCTTAGAGATTCTGGAGTAAGGTTATGCAACCTAAATGCTGATGTCAGTGAGCACACTCTGGGTCGATGGCCTTGAAGAATGAGGGGTGGGAGGTGTAGAACAGAGCTCAGGAAAGCCCCTTCCTACTTCACCCATTGAGTGAGAGCAACCCATAAACCCTCATAACAGGTCCTCCAATCTGGTTGTTTCTGTGTTTGCCTTGCTACTTGTTTCTCAAAGAAAATGTCAGTGCTGCTAAGATGAAGTAGTCCTTTATTTGATAATTTTCAGAAACACAAGTTTTATGTCCCAGAGACCAAGGAAATAACTGCAGTCAGTTAAGTACTCCCCATGTTGCTCATCTTTAGGAAGAACACACATGAAATCTGAGTGGCTGCGGAGTTCAGATAGTCATAGTGGATGACAAAAAACCAAAGTGACTATAACCATACTTGAGTAAAAACGGTCTTTAATTACCCACAAAGCCACAATTCACACACAAAACAGACTCAAAACAGGAAGGGAAGCAAGAAACAAATGACAAAAAAAAACAACAAAAAATTTTATAAGCCTTTGAAAGGTGTTCAAAAAGTTTTTGAACCCACCCAACAACCAACTCTGTATGTTCTGTCTCCTTTTTCTGATATTTAAATATAATTTTGATGTCTGGCAGATTAAATTACCCACTTCACCAGTTTATGCCCTTAAGGTTAAATGCTATAATTACCCTTAATAAGCATAACTATCAGCCTGTTTTTCTCCTAAGTGGTTATGTAGTATGCCTTTTAATAATCTCCTATAGGTGGACCATCCATTTCTCCAAATTGCTAGCATTTGCTCTGCATAAGTGTCAGACTAAATCAGAGGCTTGCTTTCATTCACCAGAACATGATGAGCTTAAAAATGTGGAGTTGGAAGAAAAAGCACATCCCCAAAAATGCTGTTCTCTCAAGAAAACTGGCAAACCAAGGAAATCTTATACATATTTTGCAACAAAAAGCTGGTCTCCTAGAACAAAATTAATTATTTTTTTCTAGATTTTTCTAGATATGGAATGGGTCCTTTTTTTTTTTTTTTTTTTTTTTTTGGCGTGCTTTATTATTTTCCCTGACAGTAATTAGAGTTGGGTTTCTGGAAATGATGCCCTGTTCATTTTAGCTTCTCAATTATAGCACTTTTCACCCCACATCCCTGGGTTGTTGCTGCTACTGGTTTCACCCACAGAGGTACATAATTTTTAGCAAAACACTGGGTCCAGGGACTCCTTTTTGTGGGTGGGTATTCATACTGCCTCTCATCCTTACATCTGAGTGAAATTTGGACATTTATTTTGGTTTTGGTTTCTTTTATATTTATATAGTGTCAAGTGAAAAACATATCTGTACTTAGTAAGGAAAGGTTTTATTCAACAAAATTATTGCAAAGGAAGGGAAAGGGCCTATTGCAATTGAGGTTATCTTTGATCATAAGATCTGTAAGTGTCTCAAGGTTTAGTAAGAGTTTTCTTTTATAGGGAGAAGTAAACCATGCTATAAAAATCCAGGTGTGGGGACATGAAATGAAGGTAAGTGGCATGATCAGATCAGATAAATACCCTAAGGCCAGCCTGTTATCAGTGTTACTGAAACTCAAGTTCAGGTAGCTGATGCTTCAAAAAGCCGAAACTCAGAACATCACAGTTTGAAGTAAGGAAAGATTTATTGATCGGGAAGGCACCAACTGAGAAGATGGAACATCCTAATGGTGCCTCAAATCCATATTGGTTGCTGGACTAGATTAAGAGTTTTTAGGGGGATAAGGGGAACATGTATGCAGGAGTGCTGGTAAGTTTTAATTGGAGGACCCTGAAACTTGGCCATTTACGATAAAGAAGCATTACTATCAGAATTTCCTGGACAACAGATTCTTGGCTTTTCAGAGTTCCAATGTTCAAAATCTGGTTATGTCCTTGTGTTTATTGGTTCTGTGGCAGGGGTTGAAGGGTGGAAGAGGTGAGACTTTGGTTCTCTGAGCAGCTGGAGGTCAAAGTATAACCATGATTTAGTACTAATCTCAAGGCCAAATGTAAGTATTTCATAACAAATCAAAGTATATAACCAACCCTGTGCTTTCACATCTGGCCAAGTTTGCATTATAGTTGAATAGTCGGTGTTCTCTCCCTGGAGAGCAATGGCTCAGACACCATCTTGATCATTTGTGCTCCTTGGGGCACAAAGGCTGAATTGTTTGCTGGTCTCCTGGTGTCAGAGTAGGGCTGATCATGCATTCCAGTTCCTGCACAACTTTCTGCATGCGTTCATCACTAAGCCTATTGACTCCAACTAAAGCCAAAAAATATTTCACTCTTGAGCCCCCTTCTCATTGTCTGGGACATCAGCTTTCCTCGTGACCTCCTCAGCTACCTCCCCAGTTCCATCCCATTTGGGAACAGGCCTGAGCTCCTTGTGAGCTGGAGAACACGGAAAATATGCAGGATTCTTTCAATTCTGCAGCCTACTTCCTATGGCCAATTGGCTCTGTTAAAGAACAAAATTCAACCAAGTAAATTTGAATGGCTTTATTACTTGATTTACAAATTGAGCAGGGTGCTGGAGGGAATGTTTTTTATAAGGGTGGGGCAAAGGAATTATTAACAAAAGAAAAGAAAGGATTGTTTTCAAACCAAGACATCTTTTGGAAGGAAGGGAACAGAAAAGATTTTTGTCATGCAGATTGCCTCTTTGTTAGGAGATGGGATGGAGAGGACCCAATGATAGAATACCTTATTCATGTTGACCAGAAAACTCCAGACTGGTTGATTAAGATTATATTTCTGGGAAAGCAATTAGGTCAGGTATTAAATCTAGGCTTGATATCATGGTTTTAGCACAAAGGACACCATTTTGTGACTGTGGTTTTCTCTTTAACAACAGTCACCTGTCAATGCCCACCAGCCTAAGACCTCCAGGAACACACTTGTAGTTTAATAAATTGGATTTAGTGACCATTTAATGAAGAACGACACAGAGTAAGGAGATCCCTGGGGTGTCTCACTAGGAAGGTGTTACGAAGGACTCACAGAATTGGGGTTGTGTAAGGATATTTGAGGGGAAACTCAAGGAGGCGAGGCTTTGCTCAGGATTGGATACTGTCTGAAAAAGGAGTTTTGTGGTCAGGAGTCTGAATCCTTTCTAGTTAGAAGACAGAAGGATAAAATGAAGAGAAGAAGCAAACCATAGCTCTTAGCCTGGATGGAGGCTGCTTGGTCATTTTTGTGTTTTTAGGCAGTATTTATGTTTTTGTCTGGGCTCAGACATGATTATGGAGAGATTTATGTTTTGTCTTGATCCATCAGAATCACAGAGTGGCCTTGTCCGCATAAAATAACCTATTTCTATTTAATGGGAGAATGTCTATCCTGGCTGTCAAAGGCCAGTTTACCTTTCTCAGGCATTACTGAGTGGATGAGCCAGGGTTCTCCAGAGAAGCAGAACCATTAGGGTATATGTAGAGAGAAAAGTGAAGATTTAGTTTAGGAATTGGTTCACGTGGTTATGGAGGCCAAGAAGTTTCCGTCTGTGGTAAGCTGGAGAACCAGGAAAGCTGGTGACATAACTCAGTGGAAGTTGGAAGGCCTGAGAAACTAGAGGCCTTTGGAGTGAGTCTCAGAATTCGAAGGCCAGAAAACCATTGTTACCAGAAGGCGTCTGGACCCGAAGCAGGTCTGCCCTGGGCCTGCTGGTAGCGTGTGGGTTCTTGACTTCATGTAGGAAAGATTTCACAACAGAAGTTCAGGTGATTTCCAGAATATATTTATCAAAGCTGGGGACAGTGAAACAACGGAAGGGCTTAAGATAAAAGAAGAACGCCCTGGCTGGTGGCACAATGGATAGGCACGGGCCTGTGAACCCAAAGATTGCTGTTTCGATTCCCCAGCCGGGGCACATAACCAGGTTGCAAACCAGGCCTCCAGCCCAGGTCCGTAGCTGGAGGCAGGTGAAAGGCAACCACACATTGATGTTTTTCTCCCTCTCTGCCTCCCTCCCTTCCCCTCTTTCTGAAAATAATAAATAAAATCTTTTTTAAAAATAAAATAATAAAGTAAGATAGAAGAAGAAATAGGAGAGAGCCTAGGTGGGGCTGCTTTGGCTTACTGAAATAGAGGGCACAGTGGCAGAAGTGAGCTCACTGGGAGGTCAGAGGAAAGGAGGCCTTGGAGGCAGGTTCTGAGGTTAGTCGTACCCTGCTGCTCCCTGGTTGCAAGTCTCATCGGGTGCCATAGAGCTCAGGATAAGGAGAGCAGGGATACAAGATGTGGGTGTGCTCTAGCGATAGGTCAAGTAAATTGAGTATTTGTGAAAGCTGGAGACAGTGCCTATAGGGAAGAAATGGGGGAAGGGAAAGGATTGGGTGTGCTCCTGGGAGGTAGAGCACCCCTAGATTATTTTTGTCTTGAGGCTTTTCATCTTCCCTTGGCCAGCAGGCATCCTAGGGGAGGTGTCAGGGGAAGGTCTTAACAGAATATTCATTAGCTTTTCAGGTGTGTCCTTCAATTTGACTCATCAAACTATGTGTATAAAGGAATGGGGTTATTTTTCTGGTTAGTTTTATTTTTAAAGAGTGTTATGAAGAGGGACCAGGACTGAGGCCTATCTGCCCTGGGAAAAGTCTGGAATGTGTGAACCATTTGCTTCTAAATGTCTTTGGTTAGGAAAGATAAAATCTTGTGATTCATGAGCTGGCTGTAAATTGCTCAAATTGTTTGGTCTTGTTTGATTATTTTCTCTGTTTCCCGTATTCCACTTGTCAAGGAATATATCCCAAGTTTCTCACGATCCTGCCTCAGCAGGAGCTCAGATGTCTGAGCTTGACTTTACAATTCAAGAAAAGAGAAAGAATGTGCCCTTTGCCTTTTTTAATATTTAGAATTTATTGTATATTTTTCCATTACCATTTAATTCCCTTATATCGGCCTCTCCCCCTAGAAATCACCATGCTGTCATCCGGGCCCAGGAGCCCGTTTTCCCTTTTTGCTCCATCCCTTTGCCCTTTTGTTTATTTCATGCAGGCTCCCAGAGGAATGGGTATTGCACAGCCATAGAGGTTGGGTTTGAATCTTCCTACTTGTTTGTTGAATCAAACACTAATCTCTTCTGGGAACACCCTCATAGACTCACCCAGAATTAAAGTTTTACCATTGCTTAGGCCAGTCAATTAACACAAAATTGACCATCACACCGAACCCTCTTATTACTTTGTAATCAATGCTCTTGGACTTTTTCTAGGTAATCATCCACATCGTCTTTAAAAATTATGATAAACATTCTCTCTTCCCTTCCTTTACTTATACCTCTTGCTCTTTTATTATTGTATACTGAAACTTCTTGAGCAATATTAAACTATACAAATGATAGCAGTTTGGTCTTATTCCTCACTTTATCATTAAGTATGGGTTGGGTTTTTTGGAATGATGTTGATACCAAAGAAGGTTATTCTTAACATACTAAATAAAATTTCTATTTGTCTCCGTTTATTCAGAAATGACTGTTTAATTTTATCAAACACTTATTTCATATCCATGAGGACAATAATGTTTTTCTCCTTTTCTCTACTGATATGTTCAATTACATTAATGGAGTTCCTATTATTAAAATATCCATTTTGAGAATGTCAGTGTTGGATTATTTCTGAGTAAGTGTCTAGGTTGTAAATACCAGGGATTTATTCAGAATGTCTACATCTATTTATATACAAGCTTGGTTTTTAACTTTTATGATGGGTTTTAACTGTGTTACATTTGTTTCCTCAGATCAAGGAACTTTTTTTAAATTTTATCACCTACTCTTTTTCACCAATTTTCTAATGTGGGGCCTCCTTCCCTTCTAATGTGCACTTCCTCTCATCTTTTTCATCCTACTCTTTTTCCTCCACATTCTGGGAAACTTTCTCAAGTTTTCTCTCCACATCACTGATTTGATTTTATGCAGGTTTGATTCTGCTTTACTAATTTTTGAAGATTTCAATTCTATAACTGAACTCTTCCTTATCTTTTAACCTCCATTTATAACTATTCATCACTCACCTACCTGGCCATCTCTGCTGCATTATCACTCACCATTCATCTCTTACCTTGAATACTAAACTTCATTATGTCAAGAACACATTGCAGGTGCTCTCTAGAGCTTGCTCCTTCTTTTGTTTTTTAATCCTCACCTGAGGATGGGTTTATTAATTTTTAGAGAGAGAGGACCAATGGATTGCCTCCATTATGCAACCCAACTGGGGATCAAACCTGCAAACTTTCCGTGTATGGGACAATTCTCCAACTAACCAAGGGCCAGGGTGCTCCTTTTCGAATTAAATATTTTTCCAAAGAACTCTCCCTCTATATCTTGACTCTCTATCTCTTAGCTATAAAATATTTTCTTGGCCCCGGCCGGGGGCTCAGTGGACAAGGCGCCTGCCTGTGAACCCAGAGGTCGCCGGTCCAATTCCCAGCCAGGGCACAGAACCAGGTTGCAAGCCAGGTCTCCAGCCAGGTCCGTAGTTGGAGGCAGGTGAAAGGCAACCACACACTGATGTCTCTCTCCCTCTCTGCCTCTCTCCCTTCCCCTCTGTCTGAAAATAATAAATAAAATCTTAGGAAAAACACCAAAAAAATTTTTTTCTTGGCTACCATATTAGCTTGTTTCTTTTAAATAATTTTTGAACAAAAAAATTGTTTTTTAATCCTGGATTGTGGATAAAGAAAACATTTTTCCTCACTACAGGACCAATTAATATTAATATCTGTCCCTCAGCTCTTAATCTAGAGAGCCTGTTGATATAAACTTGCAGTTTAACAATCCAACAGCAACCTGGCAAGAGAAAGAAGAAAACCAGACCCATGCACTCTCCTACCAAAGGATTTTTTGTCTGATAGGAAAAACTACCATCCCTAGAATTAACTCTGTTTCTAATTTGCTTTGTGGCTGGGCAGGAACAAATCTGGTCTTGCCCAAAATGGAGTCTGGCTTTTACCTGGGCTTTGGAAGGTGATCCACACCATATAGGATAGAAGTGTCTGTTTAAGATGGGGACTGGCTATTGTGATTGTTAAAGTGGGGTTTGTCACACCCAACAGTCTTAGGGGAGGAACTGACCATATTAGAAAAACCACATGGTTTAGTGTGAGTGCTTCAGGGTACGCAGAATCGGTTGACCAGAAGACTGAGTTCAACCACATGGGCAACCAAATCTATCAATCCCGCCTATGTAAGTAAGTCTCAGTAAAAACTCTGGGCATTGAAACTCTGGAAGACTCCTCTGATCAGCAATACTCTGTATTGTCACACATTGATACTAAGGGGGTAACATGACTCCACAGGGAGAGGAAAACAGGCGCTTCACATTTGGAACCTTCTCAGGCTCTGCCCTCCCTATGCACTTCTTCCCTTAGCTGATTTCAATCTGTATCCTCTTCCTGCAGTAACCTGCTACTGTAAGCCTAAGAGCTTGCAGTGAGTTCTGAGAGTCTTTGTAATTAATTAGGGAACCTTCAGATTCCCAATTGGAGTCAAAAGTGAGAATGGTCTTATGTGAAGACTTTGTTTTTAAACTTTGCAGTTTGGCTAATTCAGGTGTTTACTGTGCCAGGTTCCAGCTGAGACCACATCTTACCTCTTTCCTGAGGCAGCTGCTTTATGTTGACTGAAGCCAATGCTATAAATACCAAGAAAAGAGCAGCCAGGTGTTGAAAGTCTCTCATTTACCCCCAACAGCCTTGCTTCCATGCCTTACCATGAATTAGAAGGCTCCAGCCGAGCCTCCATTTACAAGGAGGGGCATCAGAGAGCCTAACCTCATCCTTTTCTTCTGTGTTATACTAGATATACCACATGTAGCACACATTCCTTAAAACTTCTGGCATAGGATTCTATCCCCTTATTGTTGAGTTTATTTCACCTCACTTCCACTATTCAGTTGGCTATTTTAAGAGATGTCATGGAGCCCTGGCCAGGTAGCTCAGTTGGTTAGAGCATTGTCCTGATACTCCAAGATTGTGGGTTCCATCCCCAGTCAGGGCACATAAAAGAATCACCAAAGAGTACATAAATAAGTTGAACAACAAATTGATTTTCTCTCTCCTGCCCTCTCTCTAAAATAAAAATATAAAATTAAAAAAAAAAAGAGAGAGAGAGAGATGGCCCTGGTTGGTGGCACAGTGGGTAAGGTGCCAGCCTGTGAACCCAAAGGTCACTGGTTCAATTCCCCAGCCAGGGCACATGATCAGGTTGCAAGCCAGGACTCGAGCTAGATCCATCGCTGGAGGCAGGCAAAAGGCAACCATATGTTGATGTCTCTCCCTCTGCCTCTCTCCCTACCCCTCTCTAAAAATAATAAATAAAATATTTAAAAATATATAAAATAAGAGGTGCCATGGATTTCAGGGTGGTGAGGAGGACATCACGTGGTGGAGAGAATTATATTGCAGCCTTAACAAGATGGATGGATAGATCTAAAACACGATTTAGCCTAATTCAAAATGTAATATTTTGGGGGGAGGAAAGCCATTTGAAAGCCACACATTCATTTTTAGTCTTTTTCCCATTTATCTGTCTTCCCCATACCTGCCTTCCCTCCTCATTGAACTATGAAATGAGTCACATCCAGTCCCTTTTCTAGCCTTTCGAAGGTTCTAGTTCTAAGAACTATTGATATTTTAATAATACTGAGATTTCCAATCCATGAATGTGGCATGTGTTTCCATTTATGCTTCCTTTAGCTCAGAATGTGAACTCACCATGGAAACAATAGAGAATACTGTGTCCATGACAACCAGAAAACTCAAGGCAGGGGCTGATGTTAACCATCTGGTTCCAACTTTATTCTCTAAATTCTTTTTTTCTCTCAAGGGCTCTCCTTATTGCTTTATATAAAGGGTAGGCGCACTGCTACACAGGCAGACAGAAAAGCTCCCACCCATACTGCCTGCTGCTTCTAGCCAGTGAGACAAGTAATGCGCAATAGATGCCATGTGAACAGTTGAGAGAATAAAGACCACTTGTTGCTAAAGCAACTAGGATGGCTTCCTGTAGTCTTCATTTGAGCTCAGTCTTCAGGATGATGGCTGAGTTTTTCGGGGGAGGTTCACACAGGTAGACATTCCAGGGAAAATATCACCAACTTGCCAAGGCACAGAGGAGGTCTGAAAAAGGGGAAGCATATTTGTGGAATGATGATGGACTTGCACTGGATTTAAGACCAAAAAAGGACCCTAGCATCCCACTGTGGAGACTTCAGAATCACCTGTTTTTAGTGTGGTATTAAGATACTTTGTCTCTTTGAGTTACATGACAACTTTCCCTGGATGGCACGAATGGTCTTTTTTGTGCCACATCATCTAACACAGTGCCTTGCCTGGTGAAGATCCCAAAACAGTTGATTTCTATTGAAAGTATTAAATAGATCATGAGAAGTCATTAATAGGTTCTGCTCAGAGAAATAGCTACATAGGGAAACCAGGACCTACAATAGGTCTATCACTTTTTTACCATCCCTCATTCCCCTACTTACCAAGCTTAGATTTTGTGATTCATTATTATAATCACTCCCTTGCATACACTTTCAATTTTCCGCCCTTCTCTTACTTGGCAATACCCCAACCCTGGTTTAACCCAACTCTCACCTGCTGGTTAACATTTAAATACTTACATGAGCAAAAAAAGAAGACCAGGTCCCTGGCTGAACAAACTGAGGTTAGACCTTAGTTATAACTCACTTGCCACTATGGGGTTGCAGCTTAAGACTCATACACACAAAGCTCTCAGCCTCTGACTAAACAATTAGTCATCTATGCAGACAGCAAAAGACAAGCAAATACCAAGTTCCGACATGTAAAGAGCTTAGAAGTCATCATACACATCTGTCCAAGAAAAAGCTAGACAAATGGCAGATCACTGAATCTTCTTGGACCCATCAGAGAACTGAGGTCACAGGTAAAGCATTGTTCTGAACTCTAAAGAGACTAATGCATCCAGGAATCCAGCTTACATGGACTAGAAACCATTAGAATCAATAATTTTACAGGAGCACTTACATCTTTATTTTGATGAATTACAGGCATCTGAGAGCAGACCTGTGTGAGAGTAAGATACTCTGGTGATTACCTGCAATTATTGGTGGGGGGAGGGGCTTGTTTATATTGGTTGTCACCCCAGAAGACCCACCATGTTCCCACAGGTATAAGCTGAGAAAGGTCCTTTCTAGTCTGGATGGGAGAAGAGAAGAGTAAGTATCTCCAAACTTGCCCAGACTCTTATCCCTAACAAAGGCTTAGTCTACAGGGGCAAAGAACAACTTACTGCCCTGGCTGGGTGTTTCAGTTGGTTGGAGCACTGTCCCATAGACCAAAAAGTTGCAGGTTCGATTACTGGTCAGGGCATATATCTAGGTTGCAGGTTTGATCCTTGATTGGGGTGTGTATAGAAGGCAACTAACTAATGGTTCTCTCTCATCTCTCTCTCTCTCTCTCTCTCTCTCTCTCTCTCTCTCTCTCTCTCTCTCCCTCTCTCTCTTTCTCTCTCTCCCCACATATATCCATGTATCCTTGGGTGAGGATTCAAAAAAATGCCTTACCTATAGAAGAAGAAAGACTATTGCAGACTTACTAGAAACCATACAAGCAGAAAGAATGTGAATGTGCAGTGTTAAAAAGAAATTGCCAATCTAGAATTTCATATCCAGAGAAATTACCTTCAAAAGTGAAGGAGAAATCAATATTTCCTCAGACAAACAAAAACTGAGGATGTTCCAGGCAGCAAGAAATGTTAAAGAAGTTTTTCAGGAAGAAAATGATTTAGGTAAGAAACATGAATCTACACAAAGAAAGGAAGAGGTCAGAGAATAAATGAAGGTAAGATAAAATATTTTACATTTTTATTCTTAAATGTTTTAAAATGAAACTATTAAAAACAGCAATAGCAACAATGCATTGTGTGCTTATAACCTATAGCTAAGTGAAATGAATGGCATCAGTGTCACAAGGGACAGGAGACAGGAACTGGGAATACTATGTTCTGAAGTACCTACACCATGCAGGACACTGAGGGAGAAGCAGATGTGCTCGTGCTCACTCAATCACCCTGTATTAGCATCTCGGTAACAGAGCTGGTCTGTGTTCTGAATCACTTTTCCTCCGGTCTCCCTCCCTAGGACGCAGATAGGGTCCTGACTCTTTGCATAAGAGCACTTGTATTGACCTATCCCTATCCCACCATGCTACACTGACAGGTCAGATTCATGATTTGAGTCCAACAGCAGCTACAGAATTCTTGATCATTGTTAAAACCCCACACCTAGCCCTGGCTGGTGGCACAGTGGATAAGGTGCTGGCCTGTGAACCCAAAGGTCGCTGGTTCAATTCCCAGCCAGGGCACATAACCAGGTTGCAAGCCAGGTCTCCAGCCAGGTCTGTGGCTGGAGGCAGGTGAAAAGCAACCATACATTAATGTCTCTTTCTCTTTCTGCCTCTCTCCCTTCCCTGATCTCTAGAAATAATAAGTAAAAATAAAAATTAAAAAAAAAACAAACAAACAAAACCCACACCTATTTTATATCCTAAAATTGGGTTGCACTCGAAGACTGTTTCTCAATCCCTCTTTTAAATCCCTCTTGAGAGGAGCTCTCCTTTGGGAACCAACCTAGAAGGTAAACTCAAAATATTCTCCCAGGAAAAACAAAAACAAAAACAAAAACAAATAAACAAAAAATCCCTTGACCAGTGTGGTTCAGTTGGTTGGGCATAGTTCCATGAAGTGAAAAGTCGCTGGTTTGATTCCTGGTCAGGGCACATGTCTAGGTTGAGGGTTCAGTCCCAGGTGGGGGCACATATGAGAGGCAACCAATCAATGTTTCTTTCTTACATCAATGTTTCTCTCCCTCTTCCTCTTCTTCCCTTCCCCTCTCTCTAAAAATGAATAAATAAAATCTTGTAAAAAAGCCAAAGAGATGAAAAAGATGAGAAAGCTGCTAGGTGGAAAAGTACAGAGATAAAAGATTAAAACCCAAGAACAGAGGGTTCTTAAGTGAGAAGCAAAAACAATTAGGCTACAATAAATGAGCAAAGGTGTAACTGAGGGAAACTGTCCCAAGATGGAAAAAAACTAATAAATCTAAATATTTGGATGAAAAGAACTCTCTACATTACAGAAAACACTCATGAAAAAGGAGTCTTACCCATAGAACATCATGGCAGAATTTTAGTTACTTTACTAAAATAAACTAATTTTTCCACTATGAAAAGAATAAAGAATATGCAAACATATTCTTGGAAAATATAGATTAGCAAAAGAAAGAGAGTAAAAATCATCTATTGTATCACTACTCCAAGAAAAAATGTTAACATTTGATACAGTTTTTTCATAGTTTTGTTAATGGGCACATTATTGTTTAAATAACTGTGATATACATGGCATACACAAATTTATATTTTCTATATTTTTAAAATTAATAAATCAATACATAGTAATAGCTGAAAAGTTGAAAAAGGAGGAGAAATTTTGAAGGAAAAGGTTTGCCCAGAATTAACTACAATTAATGTTATGAGATTGTCCTCATAGCCTTTTTATCTATATTTTTTTACATAGTTGTAATTATGCTATATGAGCTAATCTAATTCTTAAACATTGTTAACATCTAGCACTTCAGAGATTTAGATGGTACATGATACAGAGGCTTACAGATAGTTTGCATAAATGATTCAGTCGTCTTTCCTAATCAATAAAACCCAAATACTCAGTCGTTGAGGATGCGATTTAAAAGTGCTTAAGCATTAAAGGCCATAGAAAAAACATAGCAATTTTATTAGTCCCTGAGGTTTGAATAGTTTGGCCACTGTCTGCCACACTGGAACATAATGACACATACTGTTGTTTTGAGTTTACAGAATAGCAGAGCTTGGATGACAAACACATTTTCTGGTTCTGGGAAAGCTACAGAAGTAGGAAAGGAGGCCACTGGAGGTCCAGGCCGTATTACTGCAGTAGACCCCATATGACCCAGTAGGAATTTGGATTTGGGGGTCAAGGCTGAATAAGTCCTTTTGTACTGCAACATGCTTGTTAGCAGCAGAGAGGCAGATGGGAGCTGTACTCAAAGGAGGAGTTATAATCCTAAGTGTTCAATGGGAGAAATGGAAAAACCCAAGTACTCAGGAAAATAACATAAAGAAGACTCAAGGGGGAAATGAGTAAAGACAAATATAGCAATTCATGATTAACAAAATGAAAATATGCAAATGAATTAATCCATCCAAGAGATGATTCTTGGGCTCTGGGTCAATTTGCCAGAAGCCAAATCTCTGAGAGTCAAGTCCACCCTCTGCCGTGGCAGCTGAGGGCCTTGTGTCCATTCCAGAGAGAAAGTAATAGCAAACGGAAGTCATTCCATATGCTGCCAGCCTGCTTCCACTGGGGCCTGTGTTCTCTCTCTTTTCCCATTAGCTGGAATCAATAGCCCGCACTCCTAGCAAAGACCAGCCTCCCTATTTATACGCTCCATTTCTTTCTTTTCAGTTACTCAAGGACATTCCTCTCTCTCATGCATAATCATTATCTCCATCAGCGTACAAACAAGCTGATAAGACAAACCCTCCTAGACCCTGCGTCTGTCCCTTTAATCAGCCTCTGCCCCCCTTCTTTGCCCTCCTCTACAAGGAAGCCCCTCAGGAGATGCCCATGATGTGTCTCAGCTCATCTCCCATCCACTAACGAACCCACTGCAGTCAGGTTGGGCCCCCCCACTCCTCCCAGACAGCTCTTATCCAGGCCTGCAGCCGCCAAGGCCAACAACCATGTCTCAGACCTCATTCACTCTACCTCTCAGTGGCATTTGGCACAGTTGATCTCTCCCAGATTCTCAAAGCACTTTCTTCCCTTGGCTTTGGGATCTGCAAACCTCGCCTCCCCAATTTTTCTTCTACTCATTGGTCACTCCTTTTCAGGCTGCTACCCATCTCCCTGACCCCCAAACCAGATACTTACTCCCTAGGTGTCCTCATCTAGTCTCATGACTGTAAATACCATCTTATTAAAAAAGATTTTATTTATTTATTTTTAGAGAGAGGGGATGGCAGGTAGAAAGAGAGGGAGGGAAACATCAATCAGCTGCCTCTCACATGCCTCCAACTGGGGACCTGGCCCACAACCCAGGCATGTGCCTGAGTGGAAATCGAACCAGGGACCTTTCAATTTGCAGGCCGGCCCTCAGTCCACTGAGCCACCCTGGCCAAGGCTACAAATACCATCTTATCTACATGCTGACAATAATCATGTTTAGATTCCCAGGCTGGACCTTCCCTCTGAACTCCCAGCATGTTCCTCTGACTAACTACTGGGCACCTCTACCTGGTAGTCTAATGGGCATTTCAGATATAACAGCTCCAATCCTGAATTTCTAAATCATCACCCTACCCTCATCCCCAAAACCTCTGAGATTAAAAATGGCAACATTCTTCCACAAGTGTCCAGACCAAAACCCCCTGTGGTCATCATTGATTCACTGTTTTCTTTAACACTAAATCTCTGCCAGGGACTCAACCATTCCTGTTGGTTCTATTTTAATCATTACACCCAGAATCCTACACTTTCTCTCCATGTCTCCCATTTTTACTCTAGTTCAAACCATCAGTTCTCACTTCCTTTGCTTCCCGTGCTCACCACATTTAATTTATCACACAGAAATCATTCCATTCTTTCTGAACATTAGTCATATCATTTGCTGCTCTGTTCAAAATCTTCCAATAATTTCCTGTCTCTTTCAGAGTTGAAGCCAAAAACAAACAAACAAACAAACAAAACAATAGTCCTGCAAGGTCTGGACCCTGAACTCTGACCTGACTCTTTTTCTCACCGTTTGATATTTGACCTCACCTTTGACTCCCTGCCTTGGCTCATTGTCCTCTACGTTATTCCTTTAACATATAAGGTAGGTTCTTTGGCTGGTCTACAAAGTAAATTAATAAGACAGATTAATAGTAAAAAGTAAATTTAATTTCATATATTATCGGCATCCCACAAAAACATGAGACACAAAGACCGTCAGGCAGTTGAGGTTTATACGCCATCCTGAGCCAAGGAATGGGATGTGTGCTGCAAAGAAAGGAAACTAGTAGCTGATGTTTGGTAATCAGATGTTTGTCCTGCCAGGCGGTAAGTCTGTCAGGTAAAAACATCATCTCTGGTAATAGCTCTCTTTCAGGACAGACACCCTATCCAGACTCATTGTTTTAAAGATTCTATTTATTTATTTTTAGAGAGAGGGGAATGGAGGGAGAAAGAGAGGGAGAGAAACATCAATGTGTGGTTGCCTCTCATGAACCCCCAAATGGGGACCTGGCAGGTAACCCAGGAATGTGCCCTGACTGGGAATCAGACTTGTGACCCTTTGGTTTGCAGGCTGGTGCTCAATCCACTGAGCCACACCTGCCAGGGCTAAACTCATTTATGGCAGTTTAAAAAGGGGATAGAAAAACTTTTCCTGATTCTGCTAGGTCTTTATTGACTTATCTCAAAAAATCAACATGCCTACCTGCCCCATTTGGAATGGCATAGTCCACTCCCCTTCTCTAAACTTGATTAACTAAAGGATATTTAAGATGTTATTTAAAAATACATAAACAGGCCCTGGCTGGTGGTACAGTGGATAAGGAGCCAGCCTGCAAACCCAAAGGTTGCTGGTTCAATTCCCAGCCAGGGCACGTAACCAGGTTGCAAGCCAGGTCTCCAGCCAGGTCCATAGCTGGAGGCAGGTGAAAGGCAACCATACACTGATGTCTCTCTCCCTCTCTGCCTCTCTCCCCTCCCCTCCTTCTGGAAATAATAAATAAAATATTAAAAATAATAATAATAAATAAAAATAAATAAATAAAATAAAAATACATAAACAACCAGTAGTGGAACTAAAACCAGACTCAATTTTTTTCCAAATAATGAGAGAGGGGACAAAAGGTAAAATAAAATATAGACCACCGAGCAAAATGAAGAAAACAAAGAGATAGGGTGCTGCATTCTAGGAAACTGCCCGTCTGTACCTCACACCCATTCGAAAGCCAGAGACTCAGTACCTTTTTGACTTACCAAACGTGAACACTCTGCAGAGCTTGGGCGAGTGATAGACTGTGGATAAGGTTTTGTGGGGAGAGTGAAGGGAGAGCTTACCCTGCACTCCACACCGGAGAAAACCTAGCACATTCTTTTCATGTTCCAAATCCTTCTTGGGCTTTCAAGCCTCAGGTGTTTTTTTATTGGTGTTTTGTTTTGTTTTAAATTAGGATGATGCTGTAACTGAGCAACCGGGCCAAGGTTAAGTATAGGGTTTTATATGATCTCAACACTATGTAGCAAAAAGGAATGAAATATTAAAAGATGGCAACAACATGGATTAGTCTTACAGACAGTATGGTAAGTGAGTGAAGTCAAAAACAAGCATATGTACTGTCTGACATGACATGAAAGCCTTAAAAAGATAAACTAGTGAGAGCACATCAGTGATCACCTGTGGCTGGGCAAAGGACAAGGACCCAGGAAAAAGTGCTCAAGGAAACTTCTTTGGATAAAAGTCTGTTCAATAGGTTGATTGTGGTGGTGTTTACATAGTTATGTACAATTACAAAAGTTCATCAAAACTATACAATTAGTTTTGTATACCTCAATAAAGAAAAAAAAAAGGAAACACTTCATTTTCAAATTACCTAAAAAATTAAAATGCTACATATCAAAAATCTATAGACTACATTTAAAGCTTTCATTTCTAACAGAAAGAATAACATAAATTAGGCAATAAACTTAAGGGTAACAAAAGAAGAAACTACAAAATTTAGAGAAAATCACAAAATCATAAAAGTTAAACAATTTGGAAAAAGAAAAAGGAAAAAAGAACCATAAGTAAATGTAAACCCAAAAGTTAATTACTGTTAAAGCAAAACTGGTTAATTTAATCATTAACAACAGGGTAATGCACAAATACACAAAATTAGAATAACAAGGAGAAAAAAAAACTACAAACAACAAAAAAATCAAATTATAAGAATACTATGCACAACTCTTAATTACTTTGAATCTTAATATGAATGGTTTTCAATGAAAACATAGAAGATCAAAACTGACTCAAGATTGAAAACAGACCAAGAACCACAGAAGCGGAGAAAGCTGTGAAAGACATACCACAAAGAGATGCCCTGTCAGTGCCAGGAGTGAATTAATTATCTTTCACGCTAATCTGTCTCTTGCAGCAAAATCCCTACTCTGAACCCTGTCAATGATAGTACAGGAAAAGAAATCTGCAACTCAGACACTCTTAGCAATGTTAAAATACATTACCAAGTTAAATATTAGCCAACTAATCTATGAGTCACTATTTGTTAATTGGCTCAATACTTGGAAATGTATTATAAGACAGGTGTTAATAAAGGGATAAGCAAAATCATATTTGATGAAATCCAATATCCATTTCTGATATATATTTTAAAGATTTTACTAATTATTTTTAGAGAGAAGGGCAGGGAAGGAGGAAGAAAGGGAGAGAGACATGAATGCATGGTTCCTTTCACCTGCCTCCAGCTACGGACCTGGCTGGAGACCTGGCTTGCAACCTAGTTATGTGCCCTGGCTGGGGAATTGAACCAGCGACCTTTGGGTTCGCAGGCCAACACATTATCCACTGTGCTACCAGCCAGGGCCTAAAAGGCTTTTCTATACCCAAACAGAAGCCAGTTTAAAATACAATGGAAAAAAAATATCCTACATACAAGAGCAATAAAAACAAACATTATTTATACGGAGAAATTCTTGATAAGAAAAGCAACTATTAAAAAATCTGAGAAACAGAGAAGATTTGAATAACTAATAGTATTAACAGTTATTAAAAGATAAGCTGAGGCATATTAGAATTTTTTTAGAGCTTATTTGTGCAAAAATCTGTTGGAGTGGGGCATCACCAAACGAGAAGTTGTTAAGAATGCTCAACTGATGGGAACTAGGGGAGAGATTTGTAGAGAAAAGGCTGAATCAGAGTAAGGGAATCACTGATTGGCTGTAGCTTAAAGCACAGTTGGCTGTTTATGATCTGTTGTCCTTAACATTTGATTTCATAATCTTGAGGCATGTGTGGGCTTAGATTTTGTCTTGCTTATGTAGGTCACCACTGGCACTAGACCATATCAGTTTTATGACCTTCTTTTTTGTAATTACAGTCCAGGCATTTGCTAAACCCTGTCAGGGGATTGCCTCAGGTAATTCTCCAATTAAGCCAATAAAATAGCTTTATCCCAATTATCATGGGAAAACAGTGTTGTAAAAAATAAAATTAAAAAAAAGTCAATCCTTCCTAATACAGAGAGTCTTAAATGCAATCCCAATCAAAACAGCAAGTTGCTCACCATCTCTGCATCTTTCCTCACATGCAAAATGGAAATCATAAAAGTTCTCATAAAAAAATTAAATTAGTTAACACATGTAAAGTATTTACAATAGCATCTGATATAGAGTAGGTGTGTCCATGTTAGCTCTATTCTTATTATTGCCTATAAGAATAAACATATGAGAAGAGCCAAGGAAATTCTGGGGCAGGATGGGGAAAAAAGGGGCTATGTAAATGGGCTAGCACAACCAGATATTAAAATAAAATATAAAGCTACAATAATAATTGTTTAAAAGAAAACAAATGGAATTAACATTCAGATAAATGGAATACACTCAAGGACATATGAGAATTTAGTACATTATTTAAAAATGGCATTTCAAACCAATGAGGAAAAATAAGAGAAAACCTGTAGAAAATCTGCTAACCATCTGGAGAAAACAAATCCTTAACTTATTTTCTTTTATTTAAAATTTCTTTTACATGAAGAAAGAATTTAGGTCTTTAAAATGCAAACAAAAATCACTATTTTCATGGTTGCACATACTTTTACAATCTAAGAACAGAGAAAATGCTTTTCTAAATATGAACATAAATTCTAGAAGCCACAAAGGGCAAGGTACATAGGTATGACTACATAACAATTTAAACTTCCTATATAGTAAATCCTATATTCTTAAATCAAAAGAAAATATCTGTAACACACAAAAGAGACCAAAATGAACTTCCTAACATACAAAAAGTTGATGCAAAACAATAATGGGAAAAATATCTCACTTAAAAATTAGAAAAATATATAAAGAGATTAAGTACAGAAAATAATACAGATGACCACTACATATAAAAAAATTCAATCTTCCAATAATGTAAATTTAAATTACTAAATATGATTTTTGTGTGTGTCTAAGTGCCAAAACTTAAAATATGAATAATAAGTAATGTTGTCAAAAGGGTGGAGAATATGTATTCTCAACACTGGTCACAGAAATACAAATGATGTTCTTCTTTGTTCAGAAATGTGGCAATATCTATTAAAATTTTAATCACGACCACTTGTAAGAATTTGTCCAAGAAAAACACTAGCAAAAGTAGGCAAAGACATGTGAACAAGGAGCACTATTGTCTAAAAGCATAAAACCTTGGTATTGAAGAGGAACCGGAGGGGCATCTGGTCCAATCTTTGAGGTCTAGCCCAGCAACACATCCCTGATACTCTGTTTGAGTCTCCCTTAGATCTCCATGATCAGCTATTGTATAATCTAGTAACAAACATACCCTTTCCATGAGTGAATAGAATATCTTCAGAAACTTATAAATATTGGATGTCCACTCTCATCTGAGTGCTTGTGGAGTAGTTTAGGACATGGTCCTTCCACAACCTCATAAAACAGATGGCTGCCTGGCCGGAAGCCATAGGAGCAAGGAAAACATTCTGTATCTGGAGTCCCAGCCTTCTCAAGGCCCCTGTGTTTATCACAACCCGGTAGCATTTTCACTCATTGCTGGGGGCCCCTCCCTGCTGCGCGCCTCTGCTTCCTCCCCAACCTGATAAGTAGCACCCAGGCTGGAAGCAGGGCATGGTCGCTCCTGCTACATCCAACCGCATCAGTGTACTTCCTTGAAATGTGAGTAATGGGTGGCTTGTTCACAGCATGTCCACATCTGCTGGTTCTCCAGGTGTTTTTTTTTTTTTTATTCCGGAATATCACGAACACAAGTACAGCTCCCTGGTTTGGAACCCCTGCGTTACAGTGCCCAACAGCGCTTCATCTGGAACCCTCACAGACAGCATGTCTCAAATTTCAATGTCCACATTGATTATCTCAGGATCTTGATAAAATGCAGGTGCCAATGTGGTCTAGGATGGTCCTGAGACTCTGCATTTCTAACCGGTTTTTAGGTAGTACTGATGATGCTGGTCCAAGGACCATAGTTTGAGTAGCAAGGCCATCACACACTACTTTCTATCTGTAGTCTGGTTATTTGCAGACATGGCTTCTCCACTGAACCTGTAGGCATCACTCCCTTAACTTTCATTCCCCATGGTGAGGCCCCACAGCCTTGTCACATGTTAACCTTAGCGTTGACCTCTTATATCCTTATACCTGATTTCTCTCTGTTTTCATCATTTGGTCTCCTATGGAGCTGGATCCTAGGAGGTGGCTGCTGCAGGTTCCCTTCTAACTTCAAACTGTAGAAACCTGGTGTTTTGGTGGCAGGAAGGGTCTCAGATTGCAACTTGAGCTTGACAAGTCTGTATTTTTGCTTTAACCCTAATTCTGCTGTATAAAATTATTCCTTAACGCTCATGGAATTTTCTATCCTGTTTTCCCCCTCCCTCTTCCCTTTGACCTCCCTCCCTGTCACCACCCCCCTGGTCACTCCATATAAATCTGTGCCTTAAAGAATTCATTTGGCAAAAGAGAAAATGATTCTAAGTCATAGTGGGTAGCTCTGTTGGGTTTGAATTTTAAACACGTAAACTTGGGTTCTTAATTATTTCTTTTGTAGCTATTAGTTTTGCTCCAAGACCACACAGGGACCAAGAGTAAAAGGTGTGAGAGGTTGTGTGGAAGGGCTGGGGAGGGGAAGAAAGAGGGTGCCCAGGACAGTCCCCCCCCTCCAGATGAAGGAGCAAACCCCACACTGCTCAGGTCTCATGGGCAGAAGTTGGGGGATGAGCGGGAGCCCCTCCACCCAGCTAACCCCTTTCTTTTCCCCCTTCCCCGAGTTCAGAAGTAGCTAGAGGCCACAGAGATGCTCTTTTGGGTGGTTTGTCTCCCCAACTAAGGCCAGAGACTCTCCCCAGGTGTTAGAATGTCACCCAGGGTATGGCTTCCCCACCCATCTCTCCAACACTTCGGTAGGTCCTGACCAGAAACTGAGTCATAACTGTGTAAAAGGTGGAGGAAGGAGCTGCAGGGAATGAGGATTTTCTTGAAACCTCTATCTCACATAGTAATTTTATGAGACCTCTCACACATCAGAGGAAATATGTCACCGTCAGGCCACCTCCTGTGCCCCCATCTGTGCCTGATTGGCAAATGTTTGGAAGTACAAGCTCCTCCCCAGAGCAAGGCTGCAAGCACAGCCCCACAGCCTCTAGAGCGGAACAGTCATAGCTAGAGACGTTCATTTGGGTGTCACCAGCAAATATAAATACTGCGGTGTTTAAAGCCACGAGTCTAGATGAGATAACTTGGAGAAAGTGAACAAAAGCCTTGTTCTCTGTGAAAATGCTCTCCATAGCATTCTGTTATCATCTCACGGATAGTATTTCTTCTCTTATCTCCCTAAGGGTAGTAATGATAACATTACTACCTGGGTAATATCCATGTACAGTAGGGAGGAGGGGCACCAAGAGAAGGGGCAGGGGCTCATGGGAGACAAGAACCAGGTACGTGGCACTCGGTAAGCCACGGGAAGACCCTGGCTGAAGGACAGTGTGAGCAGCACAGTCAGGCAAAAACGACAGCTTGAAACACAAATAGGCAAGCACAGGGTGACTGGGAGAGACCACAGAACATTTTAAAAACTAGAAAGCAGATGGATGAGAAGTAAATAGTCTTTGACCCTAAATCGAATCCTCAGCTTATAGGGGACAGAAAGTCTACCCTGTTTGCACTGTTGAATCCCCAAAGGCTGAGAAATTGAAGGCACGTGGCCCCTCTGGGCATGGAGAGGAAAGAAAAATGGGAAGGAAAGAGGACCGGGTGAAACGCTTTTTAAGAAGTGGTCAGATCCCCTGATCTTCCTACTCTGTTCAGCTAGGTCATGACCTCTCCCCTGTAGAAGGTGGACATTTATGTCCTGAAGGGTCTGTTAGGAGACACCAAACTCAACGGAAAGCCGGGTAGCTGTTCTGAAAACAAAGAAATGATGCAAATTTGGACATTCTGAATGCTGAGACAGCCCTCACCCAGCCTTAGTTCATTCAGTGCCCAGAAGGCCAGCCGCCATCCAAACATGAAACTGCGAAAGGTTTCCGGTGAAAGGACTCAGTCAGCTGAAGCCGACCAGCCACACTTGTGCATTCAGAGCTTCCAGTCAGCTGTTGAGCGCTCACTTTAAACATGAGCAGCCAGTCGGACAGACTCTTCCATGACAGACAAATCCAGAACAGACTCACAATAACCTATTGGAGGAAACTGAAACCATGCGAGGAGGAAAAAACTTTAATATTATCCTGGTTCAATCCGTAGCCAGGGCACATAAGCAGGTTGCAAGCCCGGTCTGTAGCTGGAGGCAGGTGAAAGACAACCATACAAGGATGTTTCTTTCCCTCCCTGCCTCCCTCCATTCCCCTCTCTCTAAAATAATAAATAAAATTTTTCTAAATAAATAAATAAATACAATAATAGTATCATTACTACCTTTAGGGAGATAAGAGAAGAAATACTATCTGTGAGATGATAACAGAATGCTACAGAGAGCATTTTCACAGAGAATTAAAAGAATATTTAGAAATTACAATCATGACAACAAAACTGAGGCACAAAATAGAAGAAGTGCAAGATAAAGTTGAGGAAACTTCCAGAAAGTAAAGGAAAAAAAAGGAAATGGAAAGTATGGAAGAAAAGGCTAAAAAAAAAAAAGACTCAGCCAGGAGGCCCAATATCTGATTAACAGGTACTCATTTAAAAAAAAAAAAAAAGACAGGGGGATACCCAGAGGAACTAAATGGGGATAAATTACCAAAGAAACAATTTAAACAGATTTAAATTTTTCAGAACTAAAACCTTTGAGTTTTGAGTACTCAATACAAAGAAAGAAATTGACCCACACTAAAGCGCATCACTATGGAATTTAGAACACTGAAGACAGAAAATATTCTATGAGCTTCCAGAACGGAGCTTATAGGGGTCATATATAGGGGGCCAGATATCAGAATGGTTTTGGACTTCTGGAAACCAGAGACAATGGAGAAATCAATGCCTACAAAATTCTGAAGAAAAATATATATCTAACCTAGAATTCTATACCCAATTAAGCTAAAAGTTAAACTTGAGGTTTGCTCAAAGATTTTCAGAAATAAGATAACTCAAAAAAATTTACTTTCTGGTTCCATATCTCAGGAAACTACTAGTGAATGTTTTTTGAGAAACATAATTTAAAACAAACTCTTAGTCCTAGCTGGTGGCACAGTGGATAAGGTGCTGGCCTGTGAACCCAAAGGTCACAGGTTGGATTCCCAGCCAGGGCAACATAACCAGGTTGCAAACCAAATCTCCAGCCAGGTCTGTAGCTGGAGGCAGGTGAAAGGCAACCATACATTGATGTCTCTCTCCCTCTCTGCCTCTCTCCCTTCTCCTCTCTCTAAAAATAATAAATAAAATCTTTTTATATAAAAAATCCTCTTCTCCCCACCTAGAAAACCTCTTTACAGATGTAGCATTGAATGGCCCTTTAAACCAGAATGTAATGTGTATTACAGGCAATCCACTAAGAGGCTGCAAAGACAGGGGGGGAAATCTTACTCTTTTCTGTAGCCAAGGAAATACAAGCTTTATATATGTGTGTTTTCAAGATAAGCAATAATTAGTCCTCAAGAGCACTTGACAGCACCACTTGTCACACATAGTTTATCTTTTTTCTTTTCTTTTCTTAAGATTTTATTCATTATTTTCAGAGAGAAGGGCAGGATGGGAGGAAGAAAGGGAGAGCAACATCAAAGTATAGCTGCCTTTCATCTGCCTTTCATCTGCCTCCAGCCACAGACCTGGCTGGAGACCTGGCTTGCAACCTGGTTATGTGCCCTGACTGGGAATCAAACCAGCAACCCTTGGGTTCATAGGCTGGCGCCAATCCACTGAGCCACGCCAGCCAGGGCTCATACTTTATGTAAAATTCCCCTGGTAATTGGGCTGGACATCTATGTTCTAATTAGTTTATCCAAAGGAAAAATGAAATTGTCTATCTTTACGACAGGAGCTCATTTTGCAGCTTTGAGTGAGACACCCATAGAAATTAAGCTCCCCCCATCCCACAGAAACTTGGAGATAGGGGTGCTATCTCCCTTGATATTTATGTTTCAAAGACATGGCTCTCAGGTATTTGCAAAGACATTCCTGGGTCGTAAAGATGACAAGAGATTTATTTAGTTTATAAAGAGATTTACGTACACATAATAGAGAAAAAAAATTTTACGGCTCTTATTTTCAATAGAGAGGATTAGCCTTTTAAATTTTTGTTTGTCCTTACTATGAACTCCACCAAAATGAGGGCATAAATCAAGGGGAAGACAAAGGCTCCAAAAGGAAGAGACGCAGCCTGGGAGAGGCAAAGCGCACCCTCAGAAGGGTGAAAAGGGAGAATTCAGGACGATGGCTATGCATACAGGAGCAGTCATAGACCTGTGGGAGAGTTTTTTTAAGGAAGAAGATGATGAGTTCCAGATATACCTAAAGGCATTGAAAGATTTAGACAATTGAAGAAGAGTTTGGTGTTAGATTCATGATAAGACATGAAATATAAGCAAACAATACTGTGCCACGGGAGCTCAGCTCCAGGCAGGTTAACTTTGGATTTGGCAAGACTGAAAAATGACAGTGGAGCCTTGGAGAAGGAATTCATACCAAATTTATTCTTGTGGTGGCAGGCAAGACAGGAACATCATCCAAGCCACCTAAACAACAGGGGCTCCTGTATATATGAAATCAAACAAAAGTGGCATGGGACCAGCCAGGACTGTGAGATTGCATGGCACTTATGCACTAAGACACTCTCTTAGATAAGGGTGAGTTGGGCAAATACATGTACTGTGGAGGCAGGGATCCTGGCTACTGTCATTTTGACACAACAAGTAACAAAGCTATTATTAACTCAAAAAAAAAAAAAGGTGAACAGGAAAAAAATGATAGCTTATTACATGGCTCATTTGTAAATAGCATTTTCAGATCATGGTAATGTTAACTTTAAATATTGATCTATATAAAATTATAATATATCTTCATTGGGGAGATAAAATGGGGGTCAGGAAGAGTAAAGATAAATGTTGGGGGTTAACAAGCAGAAAGAGCAGAGATAAATGTTCATCTTCTACAAGGAGAAGATAATATTCATAACTGAAAGATCAAAGAGTAGCACAAAAGTGTGTTATTAGGAATATAGGGATAAATACCAAAATAACTAGCTAAAAGAGATAAAAGCATTTGCTTCTAGGAAAGAGAAGTTGGCAGAGGAAGAAACCTGCTAATTTCCTCATAAATTCTGTGACATTGTTTGACTCTGTAAACTAGATATATAACTTTGGTAGATATGAGAAGTTAAATTATAAACTAAATAACTTTTTAAGTTTTATTAAGTGGGCTAATATATTCCTGAGGACAGAAAGAGGAATAATATAATTCTTTGTAGAGCTGGGAAGGTAAAAGAAAAAAAGGTAATTATCAACTGGTGGTCATTGGTGTCAATTCAACAGCAACAGGAATTCCCAGTTCAGGGTGTGGTGAACAGAAATGTTATCAGTGCAAACAGCTCATTCGTGGTACAACACAGGCTGTGAAACAGCTCAATAGTGCTTCAGCTCAATTATGAAGCAGCACAGCCGTGGAAAAGCATTGCTGTGAGGTGGCCCTAGGGTGAGGTGGCCCTAGGGTGAGGCAGCCCTGGCGGGAGGTGGCCCTGGAGCCAGGCCCCTCTCCAGCTGGACAGCTCTGCTCCACGCCAGTCTCCTCTGCTCCACCCAGGGCTGGTCTGCTCTGCAAATGAGGACTTCAAATCCTCACAGTGTGATTGGCTCAAAAAGGTGCTGTCCTGATTGGTCAGAATGGAGCCTCTCTGATGTGTCAGTGAAGAAGCTGATGGGAAAATAGCTGCGCAACTTTGTTTAGGCAGGGAGAGCCTCAGTCCTATTGGTTAAAATACAACTGCAGTCAGTAACTTCTCTCTTTTTTTAATATTTTATTTATTTTTATAGTGAGGAGGAGGGATGGAGGAAAAGAGGGAGAGACATATCATTGTGCAGTTGCCTCTTGTGTGCCCTGAACTGAGGATTTGGCCTGGAACCCTGGCATATGCCCTGACTGGGAATCAAACTGATGACCTTTTGGTTCATAATCCAGCACTCAGTCCAGTGAGCCACACTAGCCAGGGCCAGTAAATCCTTTCTAAGGGCTGACTCAGATGACAGGAACACAGTGTAGGCATGCAGTTGAGGGCAGGAGGCAGGCAGCTCAGTGCAGGCTTCCCTTTGAAGTGTGGTTTGCATGAGAGGCCCCCTATATAGAAATAGCTGGTGAGCTGTTTTTAAATTTGAGCCCTGTCAACCACTAGGAGTCCTTCCTGGTAGGTAGCTTCTTTTTCAGAGTCCACAGAATGAAAACAATTTCACACAGAAGTCTGATCAGACCAAAAAAAAAAAAAAATCTCAGCAGAGATAGAAGTTAGAAAGCAAATCCCATTTACCATAGCAACAAGAAAAATGAAAAGGGGATGGATGTAATAACACAACAATAAAATTTTAAAAAAAGAAAAAGAAAGAAAAATAAAGTACCTAGGAATAAACTTAACCAAGGAGATAAAAGACCTGTACTCAGAAAACTACAGAACACTGAAGAAGGAAATTAAGGAAGATACAAATAAATGGAAGCATATACCATGTTCATGGATGGGAAGAATTGACATCATTAAAATGTCCATATTACCCAAAGCAATCTATAGATTCAATGCAATCCCAATTAAAATACCAATGGCATATTTCACAGATATAAAAAAATACTTCGAAAATTTATATGGAGCCAACAATGACCACGAATAGCCACAGCAGTCTTGAGAAAGAAGAATAAGTTAGGAGGAATGGCAATACTGGATATCAAACTAGACTATAAGTTTACTATAATCAAAACAGTCTGGTACTGGCATACGAATAGACACATAGGCATATGGTCAATTAATGTTTAACAAAGGGGGAAGGAACATAAAATGGAATGAATATAGCCTCTTCAACCGTAGTGTTGGGAGAATTGGACAGTGATATGCAAAAAAAATGAAACTAGACCACCAACTTATACCATACACCAGAATAAACTCAAGATGGATAATAAGTTGTGACACCATAAAAGCCCTTGAGGAAAACATAGGAAGTAAAATTTCAGATATCCTCTACAGAAATATTTTCACTGATACTTCTCCAAGGGCAAAGGAAATAAAGGAACAAATAAACAAATGGGAATATATCAAACTGAAAAGTTTCTGTTCAGCTAAAGAAAACACCAGCAAAATTAAAAGGGAACCAACTGTATGGGAAAACATATTTGCCCATGATACCTCAGGAAAGGGTTTGATATCCAAAATACTTAAAAAGCTTATGTGATTCAACACCAGGGAGACAGGCAGCCCAATTAAAAAATGGGCAAAGGACCTGAACAGACACTTCCCTGAAGAAGACATACGAAGGGCCCAAGGGCATATGAAAGAATGCTCAACATCACTAGCCATCAGAAAGATGCAAAAAAACCACAATGAGATACCAGCTCACTCCTGTCAGAATGGCAATCATCAACAAATTAACAAACAAGGCTGGTGAGGATGTGGAGAAAAGGGAACCCTGGTGCACTGTTGGTGGGAATGCAGACTGGTGCAGCCACTATGGAAAACAACATGGAACTTCCTCAAAAAACTAAAAATGGAGCTGCCTTTTGATCCAGAGATTCCACTGCTAGGATTATACCCAAAGAACCCTGAAACACCAATTCAGAAGAACCTATGTACCCCTATGTTCATAGCAGCTCTATTTTTATTAGCCAAGTACTGGAAACAGCCTAAGTGCCCATCAGTGGATGAATGGATCAAAAAACTGGTACATTTACACAATGTAATAGTACACAGCAGAAAGAAAGAAGAAGCGCCTACCTTTTGCAACAACATGGATGGAACTGGAGAGTCTTATGCTTTGTAAAATAAACCAGTCAGTGAAAGACAAATACCGTATGATCTCACCTAATACAGGAGACTAATGAACAAAACAAACAAGCAAAACAGAGGCAGAGGCATGGAAACAAGGAACAGGCTTTCAGTGTGCAGAGGGGAGAGGGTGGAGGAGGGGAAGAAAGAGACAAAGAAGGGGAACAATTTAGTCAAGGAATTAGCATGGATGACCCATGGACATGGACAACCTGTGGGACTGACTGTGGGGGTGGGATGGGTAGGGTGGGAAAAGGGAGAGCAGGGGATAGGAAACGGGATGAATGTAATACAACAACAATTAAATGAAATTTTTTAAAATTCTCAACTTTCTACACTTTCCACTCTTTCTATGAAATTTCACCTATTTCTCCGGATCATCCACAAAGGAAATATATTTAGAACATTCTAGGTAAATACAACAGCATTCACAAAGATTACCAAAGACATAGAAGGTGAACTCAGTAACAGGAGAAACTGGATTTCTTATACCAGTAAGAAAGAGAAAAGAGAGCCAAGAAACCAAAAGCAATGGCTTAAAAGAGTTTTAGGAACTACTTCCTCCTTACTTTGTCTCTTGAGGGTCTTTGTAAAAGCTGGGATTTCACATTTTAATTTTATAGCAATCAACAAGCTTTAATCATTTACTTAAAATAGTTAAAGGCCCTGGCTGGTAGCACAGTAGATAAGGTGTCCGCCTGGGAACCCGAAGGTCACTGGTTTGATTCCCCAGCCAGGGCACATGACCAGGTTGCAAGCCAGGTCTCCAGCCAGGTCTGTGGCAGGAGGCAGGTGAAAGACAATCATACATTGATGCTTCTCTCCCTCTCTGCCTCTCTCCCTTCCTCTCTCTCTAGAAATAAGAAATAAAATCTTTAAATTAAATAAATAAAATAAAATGACAATAAAACAAAAACAAAAAAAAAAGTTAAATACCATTTCACTGATCAAATTGGCAATGATTGGGAGAATAATAATACTATGCCTCTTTACTTGTATTGCCCCCACTTAGACGAGTGACAAGCGGATGGTCTTGAATGTGAGTTAAAAGTTGGAGCGCTACAAATAGACTTGGGAAACATCTGTGTTCCTTGCGGACTAACACAGGACCTTGTCCCCTGCAAAGCGCCCTTCACCTGCCCAGGGATTTCAGGAATGCATCCGTGATTGTCAGTTCCTTTCCCAGTCTCCAAGGCTGTGGGAGACGGGCCTCCCTTGTGGGCCACGGCACTCACCGCAGCTGAGGTCCTGGAAGCCACAAGATGCTTGAGGGCCCTCCAGCCCCCCAGCTGCACGGTGCCCCAAGTACATAGAATCCCCAAGGCTTTTAAGGTTCATGTGGTAAAAATACTTCCCACTTTACTTTTCATAGCACCCCCAACCAAGAGAGACGAACACAAGGGACAAATTGTCCGTGCTATTAGGCCAAGCTTGTCTGGTTGACATTTCTGCCTGTCAGACAAGCCTTCCTTCTCGGGGCTCCTGGCAGGCACCACCCACCAGGGTGTCAGGCCCTTGACTGACACCATTGTGATGTGGAACAGAATAAAAGCCAGGACAACCCACCCCACCCTTCCCCGCTACGCATGCCTCTCCCCCACAGGGCAGCTGCACAGAAATTCAACCCACATCCGTGAGAACCCATGGAACCAACCGAAAGCAACGAGCATGGGGTCAGAGGGCTCGCCAGGTTCTTGGGCCACAGCTGAGAAGGTCTTGGTCCCAGAGACAAGTGACATCAGTACAGAATATATTTTTAAAACAAGACAAGGGTGTTGTTGGCAAAGACATAGTGATGAGAAACAAAACACCAGACTCCCCGTTCTATACCATTTCCCAGAAGAGCCTCAGAAAAACAGAACCACATTCAAATCATTTCACAGAATGTGATCACCAGACACATTCTGGTTGTCAGGTACCCTCCACCAGAGTGACTTTGAGCAGCCAGAGCAGGAAGTGTTCATGAAACCCAAAGGGTCTCTTCAGGGACCAGGCTGCTGCCACCCACCTTACCACATTGGAGCAAGGGATATGCAACTGCCAAGCTTATCTTGAGGACAATACAAACATGTCAATGACAAGCCTTTCACAACCACTGGCAATCTTAGAGATAAGTCCTTCCCACCAATATCCAGGTTACAAATCATGGGGCCACCGTCCCATGCCTTATAGATAGCCTCTACATCATTTCTTCCTGTAACTACATGCTACAGTACTTTCTTACTTTATTCACTATTTAAGGGTTGTTTGGAGAATGCTCAGATGACTTTCTCCCTTCCTAGCACTTGCTTTCATATTACTTATTCAGCATTGAGGCCTTTCTTCCTTCCGTCTACAAGTGTCACAAAAATATGGAGGGAATAAAAAGCAGCTCAACTTTTTTTTTTTTTTTTAAGATTTTATTTATTTTTAGAGAGAGGGGAAGGGAGGAAGAAAGAGAAGAAGAGAATCATCAATGTGTGGTTGCCGCTGGCATGACCCCATCTGGGGACCTGGCCCGCAACCCAGGCACATGCTTTGACTGGGAATCAAATCAGTGACCCTTTGATTCACAGGCTGGTGTTCAATCCACTGAGCCATGCCAGCCAAGTGGAAGTTTAACATTTTATTGTGCTTCTAATTCTACTTGTACAACGTTTGGGGAATTTTTGCAATGTGTTCTTTCTATAAGCCAATTATTCATGCAAATTTTAACTATATCCTTTTCAGGAATACAACAAAGTCTTGCCTAGTTCGTAGCTATCAGTAGCCAAATATCCTATTGTATATATGTATACTGTTGAAGCAACATGAGCATTCAAAATATCAACTCTTTTATTTTATTTTATTTTTTGTCATCTTAATAAGAGAGGAAAACTTGTAGTCTTAGTTTGGGGTCCACCGAAAGTTAATGCGGAGACTCAGGTGGATTCCTTAGGAGGTAATTTCAGGAAGGAAATGAGGAAGTGGGAAACATGAGACAGGGAAGGGAGAAAAGCCAGGAAAAGTCGGGCAGCTACCAGTGTAACTGGGGACCTTCTGGGAGATGATGGGAGCAGAGCTCTGGTCATTCAAACACAACACGGGAGGCAGAAGCATTGGCCCACCAACTCACATCTTCCGGCAGTGAGGACTGGCCCAGGAACCCTGACTCCCCTCATTTTGGGGTGCCCTTCTTAAAGGCAAGGCAAGCTGACTTGGTGCCAGAGGAAGACCTTAGGCTTAGAAGACAGATGCAGACCTTAAAGTGGGAAGGTATAAGTATTCTGAAAACCTGTACAGATGAACCCAAGTGGGCAAGGTGGATGTAGGACAAAGCATCAACAGCATCTGCCACGACTCTATTGGAAGGTACACTAAACCACCTGAATAAACAGATTCATATTTTTCTGAGTTGGGAGCAATGTATTTTACATAATGCCTTAATCAGCTCAGCCTGCTATAATAAAATACCCCCGACTGAGTGGTTTACACAACAAAAATGTGTTTCTTACAGTCCTGGAGGCTGGGAAGTTCAAGATCAAGGCCAATCCAATTCCTGGTGAGAGCTATCTTCCTGACTTGCCGTCTTGGTGTTTTCTAACTTGTTTCGGGGAGCGATCATCAATCTCACATCTCTTATGTGGCCAATAATTCCATTCATAAGGGCTCCGTCATTGTAATCTAATCCCTTCTTTAAAGGCCTGACTTCCAAATGCCATCACACTGGGGATTAGGGTTTGCACGTATGAATTTGGGGAGGGGGGTATTCAGTCCATAGCACATAAAGATGTCAGTCCTTCATACATTCATAAGTGCAATGCCATTCCAATAAAAAATCCTAACCATGAGTTTCTGGGAATTCAACACAATTATAAAATTAACCTAGAAGGAAATGTAACATGGAGGGCGGGGTGGGGAGGAGGGGTACATACTAAATCTGACCAGCTCAAAGGGGGTCTGCATGGTAGGCCTTAAACTCAGAGACTGAAAGTAACCACATAGGATGGGCTGAATGTTCACGGTAGGTAGTCATGTCCCAGGCTTGTAACTTGCTTGATAAAGGTCAATCTTTCCCTTAGGTGAGCTGTCCATTGTCCTTTTGCATGTAAAATAACGTACCTCTGAAATCTCAGAGTAAGCTCTTTCAGACCCCTCAGGGCACAACTGCCCACACCTGAGCATGAGATCATGGAATGCCTTCATTGTTACCTTGCTCCCCAGTACCATCTCTGGGTGCTGTAAATGTTAATTAACTGTCCTGTACCCACCAATGCATAAGAATACTCTATTTTGCCTTTTTATCTAGTCCCAGAGATTTCCCAATCTTGTTTCTCCTACCTCCTTAATCTACCACAAATGGATGTCATGTAACCCTTCTTACACCTTCTCCTTTTATTCTAATGCAGCTATTTTCAACTAGTGTGCTGCAAAACACTTTAAAACATGCGCTACCTGCCCATTTAGTCAGGGACACTGACCTCATTTCCATTAGATTGCCAAATAAAAAATGACAGCAGCCAACACAACCATAGACATCTGATGTGAATGGATCAAAATTACACCCATTTTCTTTATCAGATTGGCAAAAAATATATACTTTGGTGTGCCTCAGAATTTTAGTAACTAGTTTATGTGTGCCATAAGGTGAAAAGAAATTGAAAATCACTGTTTTAATGTATAAAATAAACTGAAAGCCTGCCATTCTCCAGAGCATTTTCTCAATCCATTGAGATTTTTACTTCCCAGCAATTGTCATAACTTTGGCTCAAATAAACTCATAAAGATTCTCTACAGGTTTGGACATTTCTTAAAAGGACAGTAAGAATATCATATTCTGAAGCAAAGAGAGGAAAATTAGTGATATTTCTTCTACCAGGTGGTGAAGCAAATGATACAGCTGTTACCTGCCTCAAGTATTAGCATTAATTTGGGTTTAATAAAGTATGAAAGGAAAAGCCTCTCCCCAGTAGCACTCCTCCCTAGGCTGTGTTTGATATGTCTTATGCAGAACCGATGTAACAAGAAAGTAGCTGTAGCTCTGGCTAGTGGCTCTGTGGATAGGCCATGGCGTGCGAACCCAAAGGTTGCTGGTTCAATTCCCCAGTCAGCGCACATAACTAGGTTGCAAGCCAGGTCTCCAGCTAGGTCCGTAGCTGGAGGCAAGTGAAAGGCAACCATACATTGGTGTTTTCCTCCCTGCCCTCCCTGCCCTCCCTGCCCTTCTCTCTAAAAATAATGAGTAAAATATTTAAAAAACAAAAAGTTAAGAAAATAGCTGCACTTGCCAAATAGGGGCTGAGGGTAGCAGCCGACTGTTCACCAATGTGATATTATACTTGATATTATACTTTATAGGAAATATACATCTGGTCATGCAGATGAACAAAACATATTTCTCATATATTCCTGGCTTACAACTCCCAAAACTCTTGGGATTTCCTATGTGACAAGGGCAATGGCAGCATCTTGCATTATAATACTTTGGTCTCTTGTCCTCAGTTCTTAAAATCATTTCAAAGACATAAAGGTGAGATGGGTGTCTCATTATTCTTAACAGGCCCCTTTCCTCCACAACTGGGTTTGTATTAATGAGGTGATTTTCAGAAAGCACCTAAGAATGGGAACCAGTTGCCAAGGGAACCGACTATGAATAGAAGGCTAAAGCTTTCAGTTCCACCCCCTGATTTCCAGCGAGGAAACTGGGGGTTGGTTCGGAGAGCTCTTGGGTTGGTGAACACATGGAGATTTGGGGAAAGGAACAGGCCCGAACAGAACATGGAAGCTCCATACCTTTTCCCCATACCTGGCCTTATGTACCTCTTTTATCTGGCCGTTCCTTTAATGATGAACTATCGCTCCAGTAAGGAATATGTTTCTGTGAGTTACATAAGTCACTCTAGCAAATTAATCAAACCCAGAAAAAGGGTTAATGAAATCTCTGATCATAGCAGTTGGTCAGAAGCACAGGTGACAACCTGAGCTTAAAACTGGCATCTGAAGTGGAGGACAAAGGGGAGCAAAGTCTTAGGAGACTGAACCCTCAGGCTGTGGGATCTGATATCAGAATTGAGTTGAATTATAGGCCACGGAGGTAGCATTGTAGCATTGCTTAATAGTGGCAGAAACCACACATATCCAGGCTGAAATTAGGTGTTAGAATCATTATAGTCGATGACAAGGAAGATTACTAATGCTGCAGGAACTTCTAGCTGAAATACAGAAGAGCTCCAGTTTCCAGAACAACAGAATAAGCCTTGAGAGGAAACAAAGGAATGCTGACAAAGTCAAACGGTTTGTGCCATGGAACCTGTGATGCAGAATAAAGCAAGTGAAGGACCCCAGTGTGGCAAAGGTCCTAGATGACACAAGACATTTGGTTGTAGTTGCAGGAGGAGCTGGGGGACCTCACACATAACTAGACACATAGAGAACAGGGAAAATTCTGGTGGAGCCAAGGGGAAATCAGGAACAAGAGTAAAATGAGCAACTGGAGGAGGTCACCACACTCAGAATATTGTTCAACTGATTTTCCTGGACACTACAAAGCCCTGAGGCTCTCCTCCCAGGGATTTACAACCTAGTTAAAGGCTGACCAATATATAACGGGGCTGGATGGTACAAGCCAGTTACTTTCAGAGCAGGAGTAAGATTGAGTTTTGATGGGACACTATGGAAAGATTTCACAGAGGAAGACTCATCTGAGCTAGAACCCATAAGAGGTAGGGTGAAGAAATTTGGGGCTGAGAAAACAGCTGATGCGCCACCTCAACATGGAAATTAAGGAAAAAACAAGTGACCCGCAGAACTGCAGCCCAGAAATGTGGTCAGGCTCCTTTCATATAACACATAACTCCTTGGAGGCTAACCATCTAGGAAACATTAAAGTATTGACAGACATGAGCCACCCTGTACTGTGGCAGCAGTGTATTCTCTTTAAATTCACGAGCACACACATTTAGAGAAAATGTTCTTCACTCCTCAGAGGAGATCACAAAAATAAAGTGGTCGAACTCTTCCTCTGTCTGTAGTGATTTCTGGTATGGAACCAGAAATTGGACTCCAGCCTGGGAGGGCAGAGAGGAGAGAAGGAAGGAACGAGGTCTTTTTTTTTTTTTTTTTTTTAATATTTTATTTATTATTTTTAGAGAGACAGGAAAGCACAGAGGCAAAGAGGGAGAGAGACATGAATGTATGGTTGCCTTTTACCTGCCTCCAGCTACAGACCTGGCTGGAGACCTGGTTTGCAACCTGGTTATGTGCCCTGGCTGGGGAATCGAACCAGCGACCTTTGGGTTCACAGGCCAGACTTTATCCACTGTGCCACCAGCCAGGGCCTGGAATGAGGTCTTTGAGAACATAAATATCCCACCCTGAAGAGGCCCCACACTGTTAGAGACTTTAGAATAACCTCCCTTTCACCTACACTCTCCTCCCACTACTGCCTAATACTCTGCTCCCCTCAGGATAAAACTCAGAAGAGTAGTTTATACTCCCTCATCTTTCATTCCCTCTTCAATTCTGGTCTGTCCCAATTGCTCGGAGGCAGGAGATAGATATATCAGCAGATAAAGGGAATCCTAAAGGCTTCACTATCATGGTGTCATCAGCCAGGATCCTACATTTACACTGGCCAGAAGCTTCTTCTGCAGGCCTCTCAATGTAAATTTTCAAAGGCTCTGCATGACTCCTTCCACGTAGGGAGGGATGCTACAACAACATTAGTTAATAGGTTATAGCAAGCAAAGGGCTGACAACCACTATGAGGAACATTCGCTAGGCCTGCACTCTTTGCACCTACAACTTCGGTCAAAAGCAACCCCTTCTCCCACTGCTAGAGCAAAGAGGAACTTACCCAGGAGAAGATTGGCAGATCAACTTGACCAAAATGCTGTAGAGAATACAAATATCAACTAATCTTAATAGACACCTTGACTGTGTGGATCGAGGCCTTTTATAAGAAAGAAGGCGGCCATAGAAGTAGCAAAGGCTCTCCTGAAAGAAAAAATATCCTGATTTGGTCTTCCATGCTCTCTGCCAAGTGGTAACAGCCCTTCCTAAGATCAGTCCATCAGTCTCTGAGGCTCTAGGCATAAAACAATGTCTCCATTCTGCTTGGAGACCTCAGTCCTCTGGGAAGGTAGAGTGGGCAAACCAGACTTTAAGAAATGCATTAGCAAAGCTCTGTCAGGAGAGCTCTGAGAACTGGGTGAAGTTACTGCCTATAGCCCTGACAAGAATCAGGGGAGCCCCTGAAGCTAATACCAGGGTCAGCCCATTTGAAATGCTGTATGGCCGGCCATTCTTAACTCTAGATTTAATATTTTATGCTGAGACCCATCAAGTAATTAGGCATCGGATAAACTTAGGGCAAGGACAAAAGACATTGCAGGGATATGGAAATTGGGTACTTCTCAAAACTTGGAGAGAAAAGGATCACCTACAGATCAATTTAACCTTAACTGGAAGGGACCCTACCAGGCTGTCCTAAGCACGCCCATGGCTTCTTGTTAGACTTATCTCTCCACACACAGCTGGGGCTATGTTCAGCCCCTGCCTCCAGACCACTTCCCTAGATCAGAAAACCCAATATTACCATCCCCGGGGTATCACTACAACCCAGGACATCGACAGGCTACAACGTCAATCCTTCACCAGCAGCCAGCAATCCCCTTGAGGAGCCTTCTTTTCTCACATAACCAATCACCTCCAACCCAAATATCCTGTTAGCACTGTTAGCAATGCCTCAGGGGGTACATCTCTAGGAATCATTTCCAGGGATCGATACCAACAGAGTTTTCTAGTCCCAGGTCCTCCACTCAAGAATACCACCTATGGAATCTCTCTCCCCGCAATCCCATAGGACACTGGTGGAATTCCCAATTCAGGAGAGGAAACAAATTTCATACACATCTGGCAACTGGGACCAGTCACCCCTAACTCTCTCTCCCTTACCCAAAAACTTACAGGAACTATTTATTGTCTGGGTTGACCTACCACCCTTGTCAACTGTTATTCCACACAAGAATGTTACTCTCTTCTGAAATTCTTACTTTGTGTACACTACAGGTCCTACCATTACAAACAATACCCTCTTTCATAATCTCACTGTTGACCCGTTTGGTGGGGCCCAATTCTGGGGAACCAAATAGCCAAGAACCAAGTCAAAAATAAATGGCAAATTTGTCTCTGTTGAAACCCAGCCTGCTAAGCATGCTGAGATCATCTTAGCTGCAGAAGATGGAGCTAAGAGGAGTATACTGAATTTGTGGGTCTAAAGCATACTGGACCCTCCCTTCTGAATGGAAGGGAACTTGCTCCCTGGGGTACCTTCTTCCTGATATCCCCATAGCCTGGGAACACTACTCCTATGAAGTCCCCCTGATGACTTCCATGTCACCAAATCCAGTGCACTCTTTCCTGTCTCTATCTGGTCTCTCAACAGTTGACTCCTGCCTTCTTGAAAACACTTTCTTCTCTCAATTTCTGGAACCTTCTTGGTTTCCCTCCTACCTCACTGGCCATCACTTCTCCGTCTCTTGTCAGCTGCTCTTCCTCCAATTCAAAATGTGTTCAGCAGTATCTAGGAACCTGTTACAAATGGAGATTCTCAGACTTCATACCTGACCTACAGAGTCAGGGTCTCTGGGGTGGGGCCCAGCCATCTGTGTTTTATCCAGTTCTTTAGATCATACACACTGAAGGTTGGGAACCGCTGATCTGAAATAGTTAGTGTTCCCTGTGGTTCAGTCATGGTTCCAATATTTTTTCTGACTATGCTTTCTTCTTTGATACTATCATCCAAGCCCATGACTTTGAAAACCATCTATATATTATATACTCTCACTTCAAAGTGCACATCTTCAGCACCAACCCTTCCTTCTTCCCAGATCCCCCTGTTGAGTTCTAGAATTCCCAGGCTCATTCATCAGGGGTTACCCAGGCATCTCAAGCTCAACATGTCCAAAATAGAAGGAACTTCTCTAAATCTTGGTCTTCCTCCATTTTTGACCATTTTAGAATCCACACTCCCTACCACCACCCCAGATCAGCCAGGATTTCCTCTCCCCTGGACCATTGCAAAAGCTACCAATCAGGTCCTTCTTCCACTTTTGCTCCATACAACCATCGTGGTCTATTAAGAAGGCAAATCAGATCATGTCATTTCCCTGCTTAAAACTTCAAGAACTTGCCCTGGCTGGTAGGTAGCACAGTGGATAAGGCACCGGCCTGTGAACCCAAAGGTTGCAGGTTTGATTCCCCAGCCAGGGCACATAACCAGGTGGCAAACCAGGTCTCCAGTCAGGTCTGTGGCTGGAGGCAGGTGAAATGCAATCATACATTGATGTCTCTCTCCCTTCCCCTCTTTCTAAAAATTATGAAATAAAATCTTTTAAAAAAAGAAAGAAAGAAAAGAAACGTCTACTTAAAAAAAAAAAAAAAAAAAAAAAAAAAAAAAACTTCAAGAACTTCCTTTTATGTTTAATTAAAATCTAAATAAATCTAAATCCCTTGTCATGGATTGTTAGGATTTCATGACCTGGTCACTGTCTTTGTGGTGTCCTATATTCCCTCTGATGTCTGAGGTCAGAGACTGAACTATCTAATTCACACTAGGTGCTCAATAACTTACTTGTTGAATGAAATAATTCTCCTTTTGTGAGTAAGATAAATTTAGAGTTTGACTTTTTTAGCTTCTTCACATTGGCTGAGGAGAATCTAGGTAATGGTAAAAAATAAGTTTGATGACAAATAACAAATAACACATGAGATGTGAAAGTAGTCTTCCAAAGAATAACTTGATGCTCAAACTGGTGTGGCCCAATGAGTTGGGCATCATCTAGAAAACTGAAAGGTCACTGGTTCGATTCCTGGTCAGGGCACATGCCTGGGTTGCAGGCAAGGTCCTCGGTTGGGGCCATGCTGGAGGCAACCAATCAATGTTACTTTCACATATTGGTGTTTTTCTCTCCAAAAATAAATAATAATGATAAAATCTTTGAAAAAAGCAAGAATTACTTGGTGGTGTTTGAGGGCACAGCAAGGGCCCTCAAAGCCACCAGATAGGGCCACAGGACAAACCCTCAACCCTACTCCAATAGTCCAGAAAATGGCCTTCTTTTTTATAGTGGAATGTGGTGATTGTGGAAAAAAGAGAGGCACATGTAAATAGTGTTCAGATAAGGAATGAGGTTGAGCCATTTGCAAAAGCTTCCTCTTATGAGCAGATGGACACCCTGATGCTGTCCATAAGGTCAATGAAAGCCCCTAAGGATCTGTAGGCCAGACCACTAACCCTATTATGGCAGTTTTCTTTTTTTAATGGCCATAAAATTCACCCTGACCAGTGTGGCTCAGTTGGTTGGGTGTCATCCCAAAAAGTGAAAGGGTTGATTTCTGGTCAGGACACATGTCTGGGATGAGGGTCAATCCCTGACTGGGCCAAATAGAAGAAGCAACAGATTAATGTTTCTCTGGAACATCAATGTTTCTCTCCCTCTCTCTCTCTCTCCCTCCCCTCCCCTCTCTCTAAAAATAAATAAATAAAAATTTTAAAAATGTATGACCAAAACTAAAAATGGAACTGCCTTCTGATCCAGCAATTCCACTGCTAGGACTATACCCAAAGAATCCTGAAACACCAATTCATAAGAACCTATGTACCCCTATGTTCATAGCAGCACTATTTACAATGGCCAAATGCTTGGAAACAGCCTAAGTGCCCATCAGTGTATGATTGGATGAAAAACCTTTGGTACATTTACACAATGGAATACTACACAGCAGAAAGAAAGAAGGAACTCCTAACCTTTGCAACAACATGGATGGAGCTAGAAAGTATTATGCTTAGTGAAATAAGCCAGTCAGTGAAAGACAAATACCATATGATGTCACCCATTACAGGACAATAATGAACAAAACAAACAACAAGCAAAACAGAACCAATATAAGAATACAGTGAATAGGCCTTCAGTGAGCAGGGGGAAGGGGGGTGGGGGGAGGAAAAGACAAAGACGGGGAGCAATTTAGACAAGAACCTAGTATGGAAGAACCATGGACATGGACAACAAGTGGGAATGACTTTGTAGGAGAGTGGGTGGGTAGGGAAGGGGACAGAGGAGAGAGGAGTAAAAAGGGGATAGATATAATACAACAACAATAAAAAAAATTTTTTAAAGCTGACGTAAAATGTTCTGTTTAAAGAGTAAACAACGGCTTGAAAAACAGCTTGGAAAAGACTTATTAAATTTGAGGAATACACACACAGAAAATAAATTTTCTGGTGCTCCTCCCACTGAGAGATGAGATTTATCTCCTTTCCCCTTAAATCTGGATGGTCATATGAATACTTTGGTCAATAGCATATAGTAGAAGTGAGGTTATGTAGTTTCTTAGAATAGATGGGAAGTAGCAATATAGCTTTCATTTTGTTTGCTGAAACTCACATTCAGAGTCCTAATAAGCCATGTAAGAAATCCATCAAGCTTGAGATAGTCACACAGGGAATAAGCCAGGCTACATGGAGAAGCCAAGTGTAGGCATTTTGATCAGCACAGCTAATCCTCAAATCCAGGTATCAGTCATGTAAGTGAAAGAGCCTTTGTGTGATTCCAACTCTCAGCTATCAAGTCATCCTCAGATTTTGAGTCTTCAGACATCATGGGGCAGAGTCAAGTCCCCATTATGTCTGTCCAACTCCCGGGCTTACACAATCCACAAGCATAATAAAATATTGGTTGTTTTGGGGTAGTTGCTACATAGCAGTAATAACCAGAATAGGACATAGCTATTCCTTTTTGTTCTTTTATCCCTGACATTTTGAAATCCTCTGCCTTTGAGCCTTTTCCTGGTTGGGGGGAGAGGGATGGAAGCAGAGCATTCAGTCAGTAGACATGGGATTCTTTGGATAAAAAGCTGAGTTCAGCGTCTTCTAACCAAGCTTTAGGGAGCCCCTCCTGCCAGGGGGAAGCCAGCCTCTTACCCAGTATGATCAAGTCACCCACTCCAGTACCAGACTCAGAAATGCTACTACACTGCCTCCATTTCACCTTCCAATAAGCCATCTCTGACGAAAGAAGGTAAGACTAAAAGTACTGTCAACATAATCACTGTATAAGACTAATGGATAGAAAACAGGCTGGCATTGCTGCCCAATGTTCATTTCTCAGTGGTCACTATCCAGTTCTCTGTTATCTCCCTCCAGCGGCCGAGCTGTCAGACCACTGATTTCTCCTTCGCAAGGCTCCACCTACACTCATATAAATATCACTCACAGCTATTTCATCTCACCCTGTACAATTCTCCTAGCTTCTCCCGTCCAGCACCACGTGTCCCCTCCCACTTGAGTGAAGGCTCCCGGGATACAAGTATTTAATCCAAATGCCATTTCCAATGGGTGTCTTGATAGTCTTAAACCTCTTTTCTTACGAGATTGCTGAAACCTTTTGCCCATAAGGAGAGGAGTAGATGTCTCATTCTTTCTAGGGCAGTGCTGGATTATGCCCTTTGACAGGCTTAATTTTGGTGCTCCTTTCACTCTGAAAATCACCTCAATTTGATTAATAATTTTTATGGCCCCTCTAACCTTAACACCTGTCCTATCACTTCATCCCTGCCCATCCTTTACACGAGAAAAAACCCCAATTCTTTAGCAGGAATAATGAGCAAGAATACACCATTCTGCAATGTACAGAGTGGACTTATTAAATGGACTCATTCGTGAATATCATAATCTAAAGCACCTCTTTTGCATATAATAAGGAGCAGAAACTGAGTAAATGAGGGGACAGGTGATGGCTAGAGTCCTTCCTAGGCCTTTAACTTTAATGATTTACATGGAAATTTATAAATATTCATCTCAACCCAGGGTAGCAAAAATATTTCATCTTCAGAAATTTCTGGTGACCAAAGTTCCAGAAATTGCTTTCTCATTCCTGTGCGTTCTGTTTTCTAGAGTACTCCCTTATGTAACATGGGAGTTAGGTCTTTGAACGGAATTTCCCTTTAAAGATGACTTTTACAGTCAATGAGCAACGTCAGGGAGTGATGACATCGGGAGAGGTATCAGCTGACATAAATGTTTAAGTGAACCTCAACTCGTTTTTTTCCAAGTGACTCAGAAAGCCGGTCCCTTCTTGACAGTGAACTACCTTTCCAGTAAGCCGGGTGGTGGGGCCCCGGGTGTGCCAAGTGCTCGAGGCCGGTGGTGATTGGTCCGCATTCCGCCCTTCGCCCGGAGCGCCACTCCCTCCTCTCCCCGTCCCTGGCCCCGCCCCTTGTCCCGGTCCCGTCATCCGCCCTCCGCGCCAGTCGCTGTCAGCCGCGGCGCAGCGAGCGTCTTCTCCAATCGAGGCAGGTAAACAGCTATCGGCCTTGAACTCCCAGCGGGGGCGGGGGCGGGGGCTGGGGTCCTGACAACTGGGGTGCGTGGGGGCGCCGCGGAGTCCGGGAGTGAGAGCCCGGCACCGGGAGGCAGGCCGTGGCGGTGGGAAGGGGCCGGGGGCTTAACGTCGGGTCCCGGGCGCGCTAGCCGGGCCGGGGAGCTTGCTCTTCGGTGACGCAGCTGGATTCGCCTCTCGGGTTAGGAAAACTCCTTTTATTCGGAATGAGGGTGGAGCAGGGGCGCTGGCCGTCTCCACCGGAGGGATGAGGTGGTACCAGAGAGCCTGACTGTTGCCCCCCAACGCGCACCCAGCCGCCCACCCACCTGCGTATCCGCGGCGGGAGCGGAATAGGCGAGTGTCGGGCGCTGGGGGCGGTCGTCCCGCGCTGGCCGGGCGGGGTAGCCCGAGGAGGGCCGCTGTGGGCTCCGCTCGGGCGCTGCGCGAGGGCGGGGGAGAGGCGCTGGGGGCCGCGAGCCTCGTGGCTCAGCGCCAGCAGGGCAGAGCCCCGGGCGGGGACGAGGCTGGCCTTTGACCAGACCCCGCCCTTCCAGATGCTCGGCAGTGCTCGCGGTGGGGAAGGGGACCCCCAGCAGGGCTCCGAGCTCCTTGGGAGAGGCGGCCCCGCCCGCCAGCCTCCCTGCCTGGGCAGCCCCTGGGGAGGCTGCGGCCATTGCGCTCTGGCAACCTCGCCGTTACCTACACCGACCTCGGGCCTCAGTGAGGGGAGGTCTTGGGGCCTCCCTGCCGCTCCATTCGCGGACCCGGCCGGCCAGGCCCTTGGGGACAGGTCTGCTGCGCCCCAGGTTGCAGACCCGCAGCCTTCCCTTTTCACCTCTCTCTCTACTGGAAGGAGAGAACTCGACCCTCTGGGAGGCTCTGAAGGGAGGGGATCCTGGCCGGGCGGCGCCCTTCGGAAAACCATCCTTCTCCACCAGTGCGGGAGATGCCTTCACATTTGTTGATTAAGCCGGGGGTGGGGGTGGGGGGCTGTCATTACTGTCCCTTTGTTGTTGTTGTTGTTATTGTTGTTTTCTGTTTATTCTTTGGGGTAGCTATAGCAAACATTTAAATAGTAACCTGGCCGCCATCACATCCACCCTAACCGGCTCAAAGCCGCCGCTTTTCTGTTTTTCACTTCTAGGTTCATACACAACAGAATGCTACTTCACCCGCCCATCACGGTTATCCTCCTTGTATTCGAAGTTTCCCTTTCCCTTTCCTTGAGAAAATCCCCAGGTAGCATAGGATGAAACATTTTTTACAAATCAAATGATCAGAAAAAGTAGGAACAAAAAATTGAATAAAAATGTCAGGCTTCTGGAAAAATTAACAACTCAGATTTGAAAAAAATAATCAGTGAAAAGGAACAGATTTACTTCCACCAACACTGAGGAGCTCTTACAATGAAAAAGAACTAAGCTAGAAAGGGAAAGAAAGCAGAGCTATGATGTGATTTGTGTACCGTTTGTAGCTAACAAAAGCTTTTCATACTTGTGAAAGGAAAATGTCAAGGTTATGGTAGACAAATGGTGACATGATGAATCATTCAGAGAATAAAATACAAATTAAAGCAAGTCTGGACTATCATTTTCCATCTGTAAACAACAACCATAGTAACAGTAACAGCAACCCCTGAAGTTTGCATATCCCAGTTACCTGGGCAAGTGGCAGGTCTTTGAGATTAGAAAGATATCTCTGCAACTAACTCATAACTTTGACTGGTCATCCTCCTTTTATACATCCATAAAACAAGAAGAAATAACACCTACTTCCAGAATTTGTTAAAAGATTAACTTGAACCATCTAGGTAAAACTGACCATTGGAGTATATACCTGTATTTTTTTTTCCTAGTCACGCTGTACTGGGGTTGTTGTGAATTAGTACAGACTTTGTAAAGCAATCAGGTCATGCATTTAAGAAGTAAAAAGCTATGACCCACAAATCCCATTGCTGGGAATTTACTTGCAATGGAAGAATTAAACCAGAAAGAAAAAGAGAAGAGCCCTATGCAGTCACATATTTAAGATAGAATAACCTAAAATTGGAACCAACTGGGAAACAACCCGAATGTGTAACAGCAGGGCAATAGCTGAGAAATTATGGAATATGAACTTATGTAATCATTGAAAGTCATGATTTAGAGCCTGTGATACATGGGAAAAAACTGACAGGTCCAAATGCAAGTTTCTAAAATACCTACTTATAAATACTGCATAGGTGAAAAATCTGAAACAGAAAGCAAAAAAAAAAAAAAAAAAAAAATTTAGTAGAAATTATAGGTGATTTTAATTTTTTACATAATGTCCTTTTTTAACTGAAATAGACTCCATTTTCTATGTGTGAAAGAGCAAGCTCATTGTCATGTTTGCTTTCTTAGCTGACCTCATTTCTTTGTTAAAACATTTTCCATTTTGTTCTGGAATAGATTTATTAGTGGCTCAGAAACTTATATATTAAGCTTTTCTTTTAAGGGACCCTATCTTAGATTTATTTATCAATTCTAGTTTTTTTCTTTTTGTCTTTAAGGACTCCTGAATATATTTGAAAACTGAACAATTCCAGCCAAGCTGAAGCGTTGTCTTCCTGGAGGCACAAATCCAGCTTAGCCAAGCCACAGCAGATGTATGTACCCCCTGGAATATCTTTGGTCTCGTGATGGGTCAAAGTCCATCTCAGAAAATAAGGGTCTGGAAAGGCTGTGGTCACAAGCACGTGGTCTAGAGGCTTGTATATACCTTCTACCTATTGCATCATCCTTTCTTTTAAAATCAGCTTGATTTTGCAGGGCAAGGGTCACAGCTTTCATTAGAATCATGCTAAATTATCCAACAAAGCAACCTTTTAAAAATATAATAAAATAATACCATGTACATTTCTGTACCAGATTAACACTGAAGGTAACTATCAACCAACTGACAAAAGGTTTTAATGAGGGGAAAGGTTTTCTAAGCTGTAGGTTTAACTTACCTATCCTATTCTCCCTTTTCATATCTTATTTCCTCTTCCAAGGCAACTGTACCAGCTGTAAACTGCCACATATTAAACATTCAGAACCTGTGGTGTCTAATGAGGTGATGGTTACAGCATTATAAAGTCATCCTTGAGTGAATAGTGTGTGCAGCAGTTCTTAATGATGGGAGAATTTTTTTCTCAATGTGTTCATCTTTTTTCTCCCTGTATTCTACTTATTACTGTCATAGCACTATAGTACTGTATGCTCAGATTAAGGGAGATATCTATGCCCTTTTATGAAAAACATCATAGCCCTGGCTGGTGGCACAGTGGATAAGGAGCCGGCCTGCGAACCCAAAGGTTGCTGGTTCGATTCCCAGCCAGGGCAACATAATGAGGTTGCAAACCAGGTCTCCAGCCAGGTCTGTAGCTGGAGGCAGGTGAAAGGCAACCATACATTGATATCTCTTTCCTCTCTGTCTCTCTTCCTCCCCCTCTCTCTGAAAAATAATAAATTTAAAAAAAAAATCTTTAAAAGCATCATAATGTTGTTAAGTGTTGGGCTTCTGAGGACCTAGCTCTGCAGCCTGGCTAGGAGTGCAATTCCCTGGGAAGTTTTATCATTGAAACCCAATTCCCATTACTAGGCACTCCAGGCTGCTGCCTGGGAGAGGCTCCAGCAATGTCCCCTTTAAAAACTCTGCCAGTAATTCTGAGGATTGATCAGGTTGGGGGCCCTTCACCCTGTTCAGTCCAGAACTGGAACCTCAGGGTAGCAATGAAAACCATCATCCCAAAATGTTGTTGCAAAACTCTGTGTAGCTTGTATCAGAGTCAGTAAAGGGCAGGGACAAAGAAAAGAAAATACATTATGCTTAGTGAAATAAGCCAGTCAGTGAAGGACAAATATCAGATAATCTCACCCATTACAGGACAATAATGAGCAAAACTAACAACAAGCAAAACAGAACCAAGTGTATGAATACAAGGAATAGGCCTTCAGTGGTCAGGGGGAACGGGGTTGGGGGGAGGGGGGAGGCAGAGGCAAAGAAGGGGAGCAGCTTAGACAAGAACCTAGTGTAAAGGAACCATGGACATGGACAACAGGTGGGATTGACTTTGGGGGGAATGGGTGGGTGGGGAGGGGGACAGAGGGGAGCAAAAAGGGGATGGATGTAATACAACAACAATAAAATTTAAAAAAAAGAAAAGAAAAAGAAAATACAGTCATTTCTTATCCACCATGGTTTTGCTTTCTGCAGCTGCAGTTACCCATAGTTAACCTCAGTCTGAAAATATTAAATGGAAAGTTCCAGAAATAATTCAGAAGTTTTAAATTGAACATCATTCTGAGCACCTCATTTCATCTTATCACATAGGCATTGTATCGTCTTATTCATAAGGGTGAATACAGTACAAAAAGGTATTTTGAGAGAAGAGAGAGACCACATTCACGTAACTTTTATTGCAGTATATTACTATAATTGTTCTATTTATTATTAGTTGTTATTTTCTCTTACTGTGCCTAATTTATAAGTTAAACTTTACCATAGGTATGTGTGTATAGAAAAAAATAGTATGTATGAGCTTGGTACTGTCCATGGTTTCAGGCATCCACTAGGGTCTTGGAATATGACCCCCACAGATAAGGAAGGACTGCTGTATGACAAATGAGTTCTACTTAACTCAGGAAATTTTCTCAGGGAGGTGGGGAGTGTTAGGGAGTGTTTGGTGCCAGTTCCCAATTTAGCTAATTAAGTTTTAAGTTATAACATGTTCTTGGTATCAGAAATTTGGCTCCTGGCATACAACCATCAGGCAAGTTTCTGCCAGCTCTGACTCAGTCCCCATGTGCACATGGGGATAGGACAATTAGGGTATTAGATGGACCTTTTTTTGTACCTTCTGTAGTTCCATTCTGTTCATTTGCCAGTGCCACATGATCTGATTTATTGTAGCTTTCCCATGCATTCTAACACTTGCAGACCCACCGTGACCTAGATTTTCTTTCCATTCAATAGTTTCATCAGTTTCCCAATCTTGAGTATCATTTCCTCGTGTTCTTTAAAATCCCCTTTGAGTCCTAACTAAAATTGTATTGACTTTTATGGATTATTTTGAAATGAGTAGGTATCTTTCAGTGTTGGTTTTCCCACCCAAAGATGTTACATGTCTTTCTCTTTTCTCCAATCTTCCTTGATGCCTCTCATTTAAATTTTATCACATTCCTCATATGAGTACTATTATTTTTAGACTAACTCCTAGATTTTTAAACTTTTTAAAAGATTTATTTATTTATTTTTAGAGAGAGGGGACGGGAGAGAGAAAGAGGAGAGAAACATCAACGTGTGGTTCCCTCTTTGCATGCCCTCAACTGGGAACCCACCCTGCAACCCAGGCATGCGCCCTAATTGGGAATTGAACTGGCACCTCTTGAGTTCACAGGCTGGCACTCAATCCACTGAGCCACCTTAGCCAGAGCAATACTTAAAATGTTTTATTGCCATTACAAGTAGAGTGATTTTTTTTTTTCCTCATGCTAAAAAATCTAATTCCAATTAATTTGGAAATTGTTTTCTTACATATTGATTTTTTAAAACTGCCACCCTAATGAGCTCACTTACTTAAGTTGAGATATTTTTAGTTGATTTTCCAGGTAGAAAATCATACCTGGTTAGAACTTCCATAGCAACCTAAAATAACAATGATTGCTTTCGTTCTTATCTTGTTCACTACATTAATGAGAATGTCTGTTCTTTTCTTATTAAGATACAGTGTGGGCTGTACATTTGTGGTAGTGATTCTTGCTGATGAAAAAGGACTACCTCCTGTGAACCCAAAGGTCGTTGGTTCGATTCCCCAGCCAGGGCACATAATCAGGTTGCAAGCCAGGTCTCCAGGCAGGTCTGTGGCTGGAGGCAGGTGAAAGGCAACTATACACTGATGTCTCCTCTCTCCCTCTCTGCCTCCTCCCTTCCTCTCTCTGGAAATAATAAATAAAATGTTTAAAAAACAAAAAACAAAAAGAAAAAGGACTACCTTCTAGTTCTGTAGAAATGATTTCAACAGCTTCAACTTTAAAAATCAGGAATGGATGTTAGTTTTAATTGAAAACTTTTCAACATGTGCAGAGAATCTTATTTTTTCCTAACCTATTAACAGATGTTCCTGATTTTTGAGCCATCATTGTATTCCTTCAATAAGCCTTATTGGTCACAATGTATTCTTTACTCAGATGTTAAAATCAGTTTGGTGGGACTATCTTTTGGATTTGGGAATCTACATTGCTGCAGGCTGGTGACTAAGAGTGAGAGCCCTGCACTTGAAATACTGAGGTTTGAATCTTGACCTTTATGCCCTTGGCAGTTAACAGCACTTCTCAGGGCAAGATGCCACATGCTTATCTATACTAAGTTCCAGATTCTTTTATTAATTACCTAAATGGATACTCCCACTTGAATGTCTCCTAGCTGTAGCAAAATTAATGTGTCCAAACTCAAACATTTCGTTTTCTCTCCCCAGCAGGCACTGCACCAGTTTCCTCTACTTCCATAGATGGCATTGCCACTATCTCCCTGGTCACAAAAGCCACAAACCTGGTTACCTCTCACTCCTCCATCCACTCTATCATCAAGTCTTAATTGGTTCTTTCTGCGAAATACATCTCATTTATTCATAGCTCCCCAGCAGCTTCCAGGCCATCCCAGGCCACACTGCCATCTTCCTTCAATTGTGTCCCAACTGGGCTCACCTCTTCCTTCCTTGCCTCCTGATTTTCTTCTTTATACAACAATCAGGATGACCTTTTAAAAAAAAACAAAAGAAAACAAACAAAAAAACAGCCCTAATATGTTACTCTCCTAAGGCCCTTTGATGGTTCTCCATTGTGTTCTGACTGAAATGCAAACTTTCTCTATTGCCCTTGAGGCCCTGTGGACTGGCCCTCACCCACTCCTCTCCCATCAGGCCCTCTGTCTTATCAGCTTTCAGATACGTCTTTTTGGTCCTTGCACCCAGTAAGCTAAATATCTTACACACCATTTTGTCCTCAGACCTTAGCACAATGCTAGAGTCTTAGAAAACACTTAAGACATTTTTATTGAATGAGCCAATAAGTTAATCCAAATGTAATTTTTGACATTTTTCCTCCATTTTTTAATACATAAAAGTTCTCAATCCTCTCATGAAAAAATCTGCACAATCACCACAGACAAAGGTACTGAAGACTCTTTATTCCTTCTTTTGTCCAGTCTCCAGCTCACTTTTTTCCAGCACCATCATTGGCCTTTGCAGTCCTCCTGACTTTCTTCATTCTGTTTTTTTGTTCCTTTCAGTTTTCCTGAGGTCTTCTCATATAGACTGTGTCTTGCAAATCTATATTTGGGTTCATTTTTCTTTGCATAATCATGAATCATAAATTATGCCAAAGCCAGTTTCTTTTCACCACCCAAATGGGTTCTGTATCCAAACACAAAGATGACAGCTGATGTGGTCTTGTACATTTAAACTAGTTTTTCCTGAATTTCTGCTTTGGGTGCTGTTGCTGTCCCTCAATAGGGTGTCCACACCACTCTACATAAACCAGCACCCAACCATATCCCTCACCTGGCAAGTAGGATGCTACTCAACATCTATTATTTACTGTTTGCTTATTGTTCATCTTCTCCAGGACAGGAGTCTTTGTTCTCCAGGACAGGAAACAAAGGGTCAATGACCATTTGTTTCCACTGAAATAGTCTGGTGGTCATGAACTTCCTGGTCTGGATAGCTCTTGTGTTGTTCATGATGGCAGCTATCTTCAAGCTGTTAGGGAGGAAAAGAGATCCATTTTTACTATGGCCATTGATCGGTTCAAATTTTCAGTTTCTTTAAAAATTGGCATGCAGTACTTATCCCATTAATATGTGTTGAATGAGTCAATTCTAAAGTCAATATTTGTAATTTATATCTTAGTAGAAAGGCAATCTGTCTCACACAGATTTTTAATTCATAAAACAAAGTTGTATATAATAAGTTGCAATCAAGGATATGTCACTTGACCTATTTGAGTCTTGGTGGTCTCATTTGCAGATTAAGAGGCTTGGATTAAATCCTATAAGATCTTTCTTATTTTATCACAAGGTTAAGATTCTTCAAGGTTTCCTGTAAGTTTCAAGTCCCTCTTGTCCTTAGAAATGAGTCTCTATTTTAAAATGTAGTTGTTATTTTTAGTTATTTTCATAGTTAAATGTTGCTTTTGTTCTCAACTGATTTTAAAATGATCTGGTCTTAATATACTCTATGAATGTACCAATATGAACATAATAATATGTAGAATATTCTATTCCATCCAGCTTTATTCAGTCTTATATTTTAAAGTACTAATCAGCAACGTTGGATTCTGGTTCCCTGTTGCCTGCATCTCCAGTCCATGGTCATGCTTCAGCTCTAGAATCCTCACGCTGCCTACTGGTATCTCTTGCCCCACACATAGCTTGATAACGGCATTGACAAAGCCAAACCCCTCATTAATCTCCCTCCAGACCTACTCCACCTTCTGCATTTTGTACATGCAGCTATCCAGTGCAGAAAGCTCAATTTTTCCAGTCTTTTGCCTTCCACATCAAACACTAAGCCCTCCAGAAACTACTTTCTAAATCAAACCATCTATTACTCTTCATCCCTTGGTCAATACTATCATCTTCCTCTGCCTTGATCACTGTCATACCCTTCTAACTAGTTTCTGTACTTCCAACCACACACCCACACAATCCACAATCCACTCTCCACAATGTTCTTTATAAAAGAAAACCCCAACCTTTTCCGTGGTTTCCCACTGCCTTCAGGATCAAGTTCAGACTACTTGACATGCCTTGTAATTAGGCTGACCATATAACCTAAACTTGGACACTTTTGAGAATAAAAGGGAAACTATTAATACTAGTACAGGAGCAGGAGGTGCAGACTCTCCCAGGCAAGCCAGGATGCTGCTCACCATGTTTATGAGGCCCTTTATCAGTTGATCTCCACCTGTCCCTCTACCACACATTGAAGCTTCACTTCCATAGAACTCTCTGTGGTTCCCAGACCTGCCAGCCTTCCCTCTCACCACCAGTCTCCACTCTGAATGCTCTGGGGCCCCATCCACCTTCTGTGTCTTGCTCTCAGAGGACCAAGTCCCTCTCTGTGCCTCTTTTGCTACATGGTGTCATCACTTGCTCATCTGACTAGTTGAGCTTATTGAGCTGTAACTCGTACAACCTTGAACAAGGCATGATAATGCTAAACTCAGTGTTACTCCCCTTGCAGCCTCCTCTGTCTCCCACCTCAACCACTGCAGCTAACGTCTCCATTCATGGCTGGCTCATGAAGTAAATGTTTATTTAACTGCACTGAAGATGGTAGACCAGTTAGCCATTGCAGAATATTTTGTAAATGTATAAGTATGGTTCACTGTAGATATCTACTTATTAGCTTGGTTATTTTTTTATGCTTTATCATGGATGTTTTGAGGCTCATTTCTTCATTCGGCATTTATTTTGCAAGTCTGTGAGTTGGGCACTGCACCTAGGCACTGGGCATATTGCTGTGCATAAAACAAGACTCCTGTCCTGGAGAAGATGAACAATAAGCAAACAGTAAATAATAGATGTTGAGTGGAATCCTACTTGCCAGGTGAGGGATATGGTGGGGTGCTGGTTTATGTAGAGTGGTGTGGACACCCTATTGAGGTGTAATCAGAGCAGGCTGGAGCCAGATGAGGAACCACAGGACGAGCTTTCCAGACCCTGGCAGCAGCAGATACAAGGGTTCCAAGGTAGGAAAGTGTTGTTAGCTGTAAGGTGCAGTGGTATGGGCATATGGGGCCTACCTGGTGTGGTCAGGACTTTGAGTTGTACCCCGAGCTTGAAGGAGTGACGAAGGAGTGACACAGTGTGACCTGAAGATGGAAAGGCTCTTTCAGGCCACCGAGTGGAGGACACACAGTGGGACCTGGGTGGAAGCAGGGAGGCTGGTGGGAGGCTGAAAGTCTCCAGCTGGCTAGAGTCAGAAGGGATGGAGAAGACTTCTACTAGGGTGGCAGTGCTGGAAAATGTGACAGGTTTCAGGATTTAGGATTCGTTTTCAAGACAGACTGATAAGATGTGCTGATAGAATCAATGTGTCCTGTGAGAAAGAGAAAATTCAAGAATAGCTCTAGGGTGTTGACTGGGTTTGGCTCATTGGGGTGAATGAAATAGTTGTGGACACAGAACCCCTTTCTCTTGGGAGTTATTGACTGAGAATGACCATCCCCTAGATGAGTTCACCGAGGTATCTGAGCAGAAGGGTGAGCAGCACAGAGGCCAGGAGCTGGGTGCTGTGAGCAGATGCAGAGCAGATCGGAAAGGGGCCTGCCGAAGACTGGAGGTCCAGGAGATGCGTGTGCAAGAGTGAGGCTGCTCCACATGTCCTGGTGTCCTGCCCCTGGGACCCCTTCCCAAAAGAGCCTCCAAAAACCCTAAATTGGCATGATCTGAGCAGTTTAGCTTGGCATGTAACTTACAAATTTACTTTCATTTACTTAATGACCACTAAGACATTTCAATGATAGCAAAAACAGAAACAGGATGTAAATTCACTTATTTGTTTCATCCATCATCCATCTTCTTCTCCAGAGCATCACCCAATTTCGTCTTTAGCTCTGAAGGTTATGAAAAGTAATTTTCTAGTACTTAATGCCATTTTTATTTGAAGATAAGAAGTGCTAGGGAAAAGATTAACATCAGCATTACAGCGTGTGCTACTTACAGTTTTATGGCACATAATGATATCTTAGAGCATATGGTTCACTGTGGAGTCGAAACTGTTTAATAATCATTCTACTTTGGGCTTGTGAGCTCTGCCCTTGGACCCAAGGTCCCAGGATAAATGAGCTCTTTAGTCTGAAGTGAGATTTTTAATTGGATGAATGAATATATGTACATTCTGCAAAGGGGCATAAATGATCACCCAGGATATTTGGATGGTTTATTTTTTTTCTTAAGCCCTTTTATGTAAGACATATTTCTTTTGTACCAAAAAATTAGAAGAAAATAAGTCACTCCTAACCCATTATATGTTGAACTAAAACTCATTCAGTCAATGAGTGACAGCAAATCTAGTGAAGAGCCATTCTCACCCCACTTTAGGCAGTTCCATCTGTCTGTTCATCTATAAAGAGAAAGATTAATTCACAAGTGGGCTTGCAAAATTCAGCATGTTTCTTGTTTCAAGAAAAATGTATTCCTTTGAGCAAATTCTTGATGGCATTTATTTGGGGGATATTAATTCCTTCACTTAACAAATATCTATTATTCCCCTGCCCTGTGCCAGAGTCCCTAAGGAAATAGCAGCAAACAAGAGACTCCCAAGGATTCCATAGGGTCATTGAGTGATCCACCCCACAGCTGGGGACTTGTGTCCACCCCCAGACCCTACAGTGATTGCTCAGGTTTAAGAACATGAGGTTTGTATTAATAGGTAACAGCTTCCAGAGCCCATAAGGATATGCAGGGTGCAAAGATCACAGCTCTGAAGTTTGATGGCAAACCCGCCAGATGTTTATAGGCTTTCCCAGTTAGATTGCAATTTATAAATCGGGTTATTTTTACCATAAGCCATGTTGCTGGCTTTCGACCTTTACCCCAAGTTTCCAGGGAACAGTCTGAAATGATCTTAAGGTCAATTCGTCCTTATAGAAGAAGAAGCCTTGTGTTACTTTACTTAACAGTTAGTTCAGTCATAAACGCTACAAAGGAGAAGTGCAGAATGAAGGGCATTTTTGACGGAGGTGTTTGCCACTGCCCTGCATTCATTTGTTACACAGCAAAAGTTACGTGGTTTCAACACAGACATAGTACGCTGACACCTTCTTCATTTTGCAGATAAGTCACCAAGATGAAAAGCCATGTGGGTGGCTGGATCCTGATTCTCTTTGTGGCCATATGGAGTGACGTGGGCCTCTGCAAGAAGCGACCAAAGCCTGGAGGAGGAGGCAGCAGTGGGGGGAGCCGATACCCGGGACAGGGAAGTCCTGGAGGCAACCGCTATCCACCCCAGGGTGGTGGCTGGGGTCAGCCCCACGGTGGCGGCTGGGGCCAGCCCCACGGTGGCGGTTGGGGTCAGCCCCAGGGTGGCGGCTGGGGTCAGCCCCATGGTGGAGGCTGGGGTCAGCCCCATGGTGGCGGCTGGGGACAGCCCCATGGTGGTGGAGGCTGGGGACAGCCCTATGGTGGCAAGCCCAGTAAGCCAAAAACCAACATGAAGCACGTGGCAGGAGCTGCGGCGGCTGGCGCAGTGGTGGGGGGCCTGGGCGGCTACATGCTGGGGAGTGCTATGAGCAGACCCCTCATACATTTCGGCAATGACTATGAGGACCGTTACTATCGTGAAAACATGAACCGTTTCCCCAACCAAGTGTACTACAGGCCTGTGGATCAGTACAACAACCAGAACAACTTCGTGCGTGACTGCGTCAACATCACGGTCAAGGAGCACACGGTCACCACCACCACCAAGGGGGACAACTTCACTGAGACGGACGTCAAGATAATGGAGCGTGTGGTGGAGGAGATGTGCACCATCCAGTACCAGAAAGAGTACGCGGCTTTCCAAAGAGGGGCGAGCGGGACCCTCTTCTCCTCCCCTCCTGTGATCCTCCTCATCTCTTTCCTCATTTTCCTAATCGTGGGATGAGGGCCGCTTTCTGTTTCCACCATCCTCATCTTTTACCAGGTTGGGGGACGGGACACCTAGCTGCAGCTCTTTAGTGGCAACATCTCATTCTCGCTTCTCCTTTTGTCACCTGTAGGCTAATCCATCCCCTTGGCCCTGATGGCCCAGGAAAATGTAAAGCAGGCATGGTAGGCATAGTCAAGCCCGTTTGACTGAGTCCTTTATGGACCAGTGCAAGTGCAGGGCTGATAAGTGTGTAATAGCAAATAATCATTCCATGACCTAGGCTTATTGTCCAGTGGGACAGATTGAAGCTAAATAATCTCAAAACTGTCTTCGAATACCTTTGCCTACATACCTCTGGCTCCTTGCTCCGCCAGAGCTCAGTACACATAATGCCCCATCTTAGCAGTGATTCTGTAGCAACTGGACACATTTCCTCATTTGTTTTAAGAAAACCTGACTGCATTTGCCTGTTTAAACAGCATTTCTGCCAAATTTGGAAGGATACTCATTCAGAAAACAAAACTAGAAATCCTTAGTTGTTGGGCCCAGGCTAGCCTGCTGGAGAATGTGTGCCCTGTGTCTGCAGAGGACTGTGACTATGTTTTGCATTTTGCAGAACAGGCTACACAGCAGTTTTGCATCAAGAGTAAATATTCATGCAACATTAGACCTCTGGGCAGAGGACATTTTCATAGGGAATGAACATAGCTAACATAATATGAAAGGCTTCTGGGGCTAAAAATACCCCGCATTTGGGAGGGGTGCCCTTGGAGGGTACCTACATGTGGCATTCCTTTATTCAGTAATATACACTGTAGATAATTAAAGCAGTTAAAAATTAAATTACCTTCTGGACACTAAGAACAAATCTTTGTTCATTTACCTGGAAGTAGGAATGATTTTGACATTGGGTGAAGCTAAGAGAGTTTAATATAGAGGAAACTGCAGCTCTAAAAACACTATTATCAGAAGGGTGTGTAATGAAGAAAATGATTAGTGTATAAAGAAATGCTTGCATTTCTTTATAGCTGTCCCACAATGGTCAAAAACCAGAATTAGGTTGCGTCCTTTGTCTCTGTAATTGGCTTTTGGAATGGAAGAATAGGGAATCAATTTGAAAATAGGAAAATGAGGCTGGAAATGATAGAAACATGATCCATTCAGACTGCAAAAAAATTCTATGCCTGTTATTTAAATAAGGTAAAATTACTCCTTAAATTGTTCAATATTGTCACCTAGCAGATCTATGTTATTATTCTACAGTGTTATTGGCTTGCACTGTGTGGGTATACTATGTGAAAATATATATGCACACTGCATATGACAAACAGAATTTTGGTTAGAACAGTTAACGTCTGCAGTATCTGATGTACTACCTGTTTTTGTAAGGTACTAAATACTTAATACACGGGAAACCCTTTTGTGCGGTCCTTAGGCTTACAATGTGCACTGAATAGTTTTGTATAAGGATCCAACGTGGTCTTTGAAATATGCATGTACTTCATATTTTCTATATTTGTAACTTGGCATGTACTTGTTTTGTCGTATAAAAAGTTTATAAATGTTTACTATCTGACTACAATTAAACAGGGACTGGATGAGCATCTTCTGTGGAGTCGGCTGTGGTAGCTACTAGAGCCTGCCCCTCCCCCCATGCTGGAGCCCCACACTAGAGGTCCCCAGGGTGCTTTTGGACAGCCCCTTGCCCCCTAACTGTCCTGGCAGATCTGCCCCCTTTCTTCCCTCCCTCCCACTCTAAAAACTAGCAATAAATAAACACAGTGTCATTATCTTAAATTTTGTACTGGTCAATTTTCAGTAAGTCTAACCCTTAGCACCCTTCCTTGACCCAGTGACTTCAGAGAAACTTATAGAACCCCATTTTCATTGCTTTCCTGCTGATAATACCATCTCATAGTTTGTGAGGGCTGCCATAACCAAGTTCCACAACCTGGGCAGCTTCAACAACAGAAATTTATTTTCTTCCAATTCTGGAGGCTGGAAGTCTGAGGCTGAGGTGTTGGCAGGGTTGGTTTCTTCAGAGGTCCCTCTCTTGGGCTTGTAAATGGCCATCTTCTCCCCTGTCTTCACACCGTCTCTCCTCTACATGTTTGTGTCCTTAATCTTTTAATAAGAACACCACTCATGTTGGATTAAGGCCCACCCTAGCAGCCTTATTTTAACTTTAACTCTTCAAGCCTGAATCTCCAAATAGAGCCATTTTGAGGTATTGGAAACTAGGACTTCAGCATAAGAACTTTGTGGGGGCCTGGCTGGCGTGGCTCAGTGGATAGGTGCCAGCCTGAGAACCCAAAGGTCGCTGGTTCAATTCCCAGCCAGGGCACATAACCAGGTTGCAAGCCAGGTCTCCAGCCAGGCTGAAGGCTGGTGAAAGGCAACCATACACTGATGTTTCTCTCCCTCTCTTCCTCCCTCCCTGCCCTTCTCTCTAAAAAGTAATGATTTTTTTTTTTTTTAATTTAAAAAAAAAAAAAGAACTTTGTGGGGACACAGTTTAGCCCATAATACCATTTCTCAAAATGTTGTGGCAGTGTGTCCACGTTACTCTCAACACAGCTCAAAGGTATTCCAGGACTGCATGCCTTGTGGGGGCCCCACATTCACACACTCTGCCAGGATCCCCATAATAAAAATGTCATCCGGATTATTCTGTATCCTCAGAAGACTGGCCCACCTGCGCATCACTCCACATAGGATTGTCAAGGGTGCCTACCTGAGTGCCCAGGATGGATCAAACAGAAATGCTTCCGTTCTGGGTCCAAGTCCCTGTAATCCAGCCACCAAGCCCCCATGGCTGGCCCAAAGTGAAACGTCTCTTGAACCCAGTCTGTCTATTTTGACTCATACTAGGGAGATCTTAAACCCTAAACCAGATAATGTGCCTCCTACACACAAATATACTGCAAACACCTGGCTTTGCGTTATACTGATTGAGTTCATGAAAGAAAACTGAGCATTAACTGTGATTCTGTAGGTGCTACGGGAAGCTGGCAGGTTCCTACCCTGTCCTATCCTGCTGCCAAATTCTGAATGCTGGCCGTGCCCATTGCCCTGCTCACAGTAGCTGCCCACACATGGAGTGTGAGAAACCACTCAGGTTTCTCTGTGGCCTCAGCTCACCTTCCCAAAACCCCAGCTCCAGCATGCAAGGAGAGCCCCGCACATTTCAGGCCCTCTCCCACCTGTGGGCCCGGTGGCCTTGCCCATCCTCAAGACTTACAGATCTGAGAACCCAGTGAGGAAGGAGGCTCTCTTTTCTTTCCCTAGCCCAAGCCATGTTTCCCGTTCTCCTGCATGTCTCTGAATCCCCTTTGATTTCACCCTCTGATGAATGAAAATAAGAATTACTTGCTCAGCCCAGCCCAGATCCCTATCCCACCCCGTGAAGTCTGTCAGAGGTCACTCTTAGCTTTGAGAATTTTAGGAGCAAGATATTTCACTGCCAGCCATGGAAGAGCCACTCACTGTGATTGCTGCACTTCTAATATCCACTAGCTTTGGCTGCTACCTTCCCCAGAACATGCTGGGAAAATTAACTCAGTGAATAAACCAGAACAGGCTGTTTGGCTCTGTTCATCCAAGTTATGGAAAATGCTCACTGAAAATCACCATTTTGATTTTGACATAATCACCATTTAGGTAACTGGACAACAGAATTGTCTTACTCAGCATCCCCTATTATGTGATAATAAAGCTGCAACATCACGTGGAAGAGCCTGTGTGATCCCTGCGCGATCTCCAGGCTGAAGAGCGTAGACCACACAGTATCATTCAAGCATAAAGAGACTAGATGAAATTCTGATCCATCTACAACACTGACGAACTTTGAAAGCATGCTGTTAAGTGAAAGAAGCCAGACACAAAAAGATAAATATTGCATGATTCACTTTAAATGAAATGCCCAGATTAGGCAAATCCAGAGAGACAGAAAGTAGATTTGTGGTTGCCAGGGGTTGGAGAGATGTAGAGGAAAGGAATGAGAAGTGACTGCTGATTGATAAGTGATTTCTTTCTGGTATGAAAAAGATATTCTGGAATTAGATAATAGTAAGCAATGATCAACTTGATGAATATGCTAAATATCACTGACTTGTATCCTTTAAAATGGTAAATTTCATAATATGTGAATTATATCTTAAGGAAGCTTTTTTTTTTTAAAGATTTTATTTATTATTTCCAGAGAGAGTGGAAGGGAGAGCGGCAGAGAGGGAGAGAAACATCAGTGTATGGTTGCCTTTCACTTGCCTCCAGCCATGGATGTGGCTGGAGACCTGGCTTGCAACCTGGTTATGTGCCCTGGCTGGGGATTTGAACCAGAGACCTTTGGGTTCGCAGGCCGGCACCTTCTCCACTGTGCTACCAGTCAGGGCACTTTTTTTTTTTCTTTTAAAGTGTGAATGACCTACCTAATAATAGAAGTGATGAAAGGGTAGGGGGAGGTTTAGGTTTGAGATTTAATTTGTTATAAGAACATGTGTTTTTCTCACAGGTATTCCAGGAAAATATACAGAAGCACTGATAGCCTCATGTCCCCTGTGTTTATAAACACTTGGCCCACAGGCTTTCTTGGCCACAGACTCAAAGCCTAAATCAGTGAACACTGCAAAATGTAATATGACACTCTTGGCCTTTAAAAAGAGCACAGCAATACAGGGGTAGGCAAAAGCGGGTTTACAGCTGTGAATACACAAAACACTGTGTGTGAGTGTGTGTGTGTATGCATTTTAACACTTGAACATCTTTTATTTTATTTTATTTATTTTATTTATTTTTTTTAAAGATTTTATTTCATTATTTTTAGAAAGAGGGGAAGGGAGAGAGGCAGAGAGGGAGAGAGACATCAATGTATGGTTGCCTTTCACCTGCCTCCAGCCACAGACCTGACTGGAGACCTGGTTTGCAACCTGGTTATGTGCCCTGGCTGGGGAATCGAACCTGCAACCTTTGGGTTCGCAGGCCGGCACCTTAACCACTGTGCCACCAGCCAGGGCTTTTTATTTTATTTTTAAGTATATTTTATTGATTATGGTATTACAGTTGTCTCAATTGCTCCCCCTTTGCCCCCCTCTGCCTAGTAACTCCCCTCCAGCATCCTCCTCAACTTAGTTCATGTCCATGGGTCATGCATATAAGATCTTTGGTGTCTCCATTTATTTTACTCTTCTTAAAATCCCCCCTGCACAGTGTGTTCTTGCATTATTATCCACTAATTATTATATTATTTATTGTATTACAATACAACTGTAAACCTACTTTGCCCACCCCTGTATTTAACCACAGACTTGCCTGTCCTGTGATACGTTACACTAGAAGACCAGCTGGTACCAAGAGCTGATGGAATTACCAGGTGAACGAACCTGTTACCCGCATGCAGCAGAAACTCAGCCCTCTTTACTCGGCATTAAATACCAAAGGTTCTTTAAAAAGCTATGGATCTTTGATGAATGAATGAATGTCCTGGAAAATTGCTTCGTGTACCAGTTTTTGTGACCAGTCTAGTAGACTACAAGTTACTGTCATACAGACTGTTTCAACAACTTTCATCCACCTGGTGGAAGCTGTACCCCTTGCCCCAAAGAAGGCATTTCTTACCATTTCTCAGTCCCCGCTGTTCCTTTCCCACCTCACAGCGAAGTTATACAGATTAGTAAGGTCACACCTTGTCTGCTATGAGCGAAGTCTTTGGCAAGACCGGGCAGTGTGAATACCAGGCCTTGAAGACTGGAGGCCTTCATTTGAGCCTTGGCTTCCGAACTGCCCATATTACATTCCTGTCTTACTGACCTGCTTCCTGTTCGGAGGCCTTCCTGGTTCCTTTAAGAACCGGACTCCCTAGCTGAATCACACTTGTAATGTTTGGGCTCTCCCTCCATTGGTCCTCCTTCCATCTGGTTTTCCCTCAGGGGTTTATACCTGACCCTCTTTCCCTGTGTGTCATCTCACAGCTATGTGTCTCATCATCTTCTTTCCAGTCAGTCATCTCTGCAGACTGTCATCACAAAGACCTCCACCTCCACTACCCTCTGGCAATCCTTGCCTGGTACAGGCCATTATTGTACACACTGAGCCAAGGGGCTGTTGTATGTATCACAAATATTAGCAGTTCTAGCTTACTACCATTATTTCCCCAAGTCTAATTTTAAAAGTTTTCTTAAAACACGTAATGAACCTTTTCCTTATTGTCCTTAGAGGCAATCCTAAGATGCCACCATTCCTTTTCTCATGCTCCTTCGTCTACCTGGAATGTCTTCCCTGCCTCTTGTCCACCTGAAAAAACTCCTGTATATATATCAAGACCAAGCTGAAGCCCTGGCTGGTGGCACAGTAGAGAAGGAGCCAGCCTGCAAACCCAAAGGTCACTGGTTCAATTCCCAGCCAGGGCACATAACCAGGTTGCAAGGCAGGTCTCCAGCCAGGTCCGTAGCTGGAGGCAGGTGAAAGGCAACCATACATTGATGCCTCTCTCCCTCTCTCCCTGTTCCCCTTCCCCTCTCTCTGAAAATACTAAATAAAATCTTAAAAAAAAAAAAAAGACCCAGCTGAAATGCCTGCCATGGAACCCTTTGTGTGTCTAGTGAAGACCAATGGAACCTGTTCAGAATAACGTTTTGTTTTGCTGTTGCATTTTATTTACCCCCAAAGCAGAATTTATTTACCCATTGAATTTCAAAACATTTAATTTAGAACTCTGGCATTTCAGTAATTACTCACCTTGACTGACATGGGCTGACACACATAGCACTGTCAGGATACACAAGGACAATAACCAAAGAGTTACAAAAAATAAGTTCATGATTCTTAATTATAACCAAAAACAAACAAACAACAAAAGTTACAGGTATCAAAACTTTAGCCCTAACTGGTGTGGTTCAGTGGATTGCTCATGGGCCTGTGAACCAAAAGGTCACTGGTTCAAATCCTAGTTAAGGTACAGGCCTGGGTTACAGGCCAGGTCCCAAGTTGGGGGCATGGGAGAGGCAACCAGTCAATGTATCTCTCACACACTATTTCTCACCCTCTCTTTCTCCCTCTCCTCCCCTCTCTGTAAAAGTAAAGAAAATCTTACATATAAATAAATAAAGTAAAAATAAAAAAACATTTAGATATATAGCATTGAAAAGAAGGTTTGTGAGGCCTGGCTAGTGTGGTTCAGTGGATTGGCGCCAGCCTGCAAACCCAAAGGTCATTGGTTCAGTTCCCAGCCAGGGCACATAACCAGGTTGCAAGCCAGGTCTCCAGCCAGGTCCTTAGCTGGAGGCAGGTGAAAGGCAACCATACATTGATGTTTCTCTCCCTTTCTCTCTCCCTTGCTGCTCTTCTCTCTGAAAATGATGAATAAAATCTTTAAAAATAATAATAAAATAAAATATGAAAAAAAGAAAAGAGGGTTTGTTCAAGTCATAATTCAAAGAAGCAAAACAAGGTGCTACTGAAGCCTCATGTTAACAGTTTATTACAAAGCTAATGGAGAGGAGCAAATGGTCTCTTTGTATCAGCTGCCCTAAACAGTTTTCCATTAGCTGAGGAAAGAGGTGGGAGGGGGGAATTCATTTTTGCTCAGGGTGGACTGCTTAACAAAACACTAGGCCCATTTTAAATGGATCATTTAAATATCATTGTAGCCTGTTTCAGTTAATTCTCCTTTCTGAACTTCCCCATTGCTTTGCTTTCACCTGGATTCACAAAGATCAAAAGGCATAATAAAATGCCTCATTCACAGCACAGTTGACTGCATAATTTGAAAAGGGAGCTCCTTTGGGCACAAAACAGCCATCAATCCAGTAATGCCCATGAAGCTTTATCGAGTAGCTGTGCTGCCAATACAGACAGGTTTGATACTAGATATTTAGTGATCCTTTCTTGGCCAGGAAGAGTCGGTGACAACGGAGGTGGCAGGTGAAGGAAGGGCCAGAGACCTGACAGCTTTTCAGTTGCCTTCTCCTGCTTCTTCATTCTGCTGGTCACTGACTCAGAGGGTGAGGTGGTCTTGAAACTGCATGATGAGCGTGGAACGCTTCTAGGGATTCTCACATTATGTGTCCAACTCAGCTATGGAATCATCAAAGGCATGTTTGGCTAAGAGGCAGGCCTGCTCTGGTGCATTCTACATCTTGCGACATAGAGAAGCATGGGCTCTTTGCTGATTTCAAAGACTTGCTGTAGAGTAGATCAGGACATGCCCTTCCATGACCTCGGAGAACAGGTCATCAGCCATAAGGAGCAAGGAAAACACATGCTACTCCCTCCCTAATCCCGTAAGTAGCACCAAGACTGGGGGCCAGGTGTGGTATCTTCTGCCCGATAATCCACCATGGGGAATTCCCATGTGATGTGAGTAATACACAGCATGCCCACATCTGCTAGTCCTCAGGGTGTTTTTTTGTTTTTGTTTTTTCGTTTTCCCCCAGAATATTATGAACACGAGTGTAGCTCCGGGGCTTGGAGCCCTGCATTACAGCCACCTCAGATACGCTTCAACCACATGTTTTTCTTCTCCTTAGAAGCTACCTCCGCCAAGTAGCGGTAGTAATCACTTTTATTTTCAGGTAAAATAGCTTGCTCTCATACTGGAAATCATTGCAGTTCTTAATCAAGAACTTGTCATCTTGGCACACAGTTTTCAGCTCCTTCTCACTGTTCTCCCGGCAAGCTTTAACTCTTCCAAGTTATTTTTACTTCCATCAGCCATGGTTTTCTACTCAATGCGGCAGAGGACCCTCCAGGAAGATCGCCTGGTGCCAATCACATTCTTAAAGGCCACGGAGAGAGAGGTTCATTGAGCTCCCTCACCACCTTCACAGCGAAGGTCAGGTGGTCATAGCGCTTCTCCTGCTGAACCAGCGGCACCTCTGCAGTGGTGGCTTCTGGTCCCCGCCAGGCCTCCCTTGGGGCCGGGCTCCCAGGTGCCCAGGAGGCCGACGCTGCGTTCGTGCACTGGGGCAGCACCATTGCTCTCCCCACCCCACCCCTAGCCAGCTGACGCCTCCCTGGCAATCAGAATCATGTATTTAGATACATCAAATAAAATACAAAGGTTACACAGGAAATGAGGTGCTAAAATATAGTTATCTACAAGTTTTACACTGATTAAATATTTAAAAACTCACTAAGGCCTGGTGAACCTGCTAACTACCATAATTTCATAATGACAAGTGTAAGGGGAATCACCTAGTATTGGAATGGCCAAGTTGTCCTGGTTTGCCCCATAGGTTCCCATTTTAACACTGAAAATTCTCGTGTCCTGGGAGCTTCCTCAATCTTTGGCAAACTGGGGCAGTTGGCTGAACGCCTGTGATATGACACGGAAAACAGCTGTGATTTTAGTGGGTTATGGTCACAGGCCCAGCTAATGCTACTGGGTTTGCTGCCGGTATTCTTCATGGAGAAGAGGCTCTATTTCAGGTAGAGGTTAGTGGAAATAAAGATGGGATGATTTTTTTCTTATCCAAGTCCAGGTATCTCCCAAATTCTACCTGTAGACAGTTCCCTCCCAGGTTAAGAACCCCTGCAACTAGTGGGACAAACCTCCCCTAACTTTTATATTTGTAACTCAGCAAACTCATCATTGTTTATTTTTTAAAAGATGCCACCAATACTGAAGGGCCAGCATGCTGCAGGTGTATGGGGAGCACTGGTGCACTCACACCGCTGACTCTAAGTTGGCTGAACAACTTTGGGAAACTTCAGCAGTTTTTATTAAAGCTAAACAGATGCCTATCCAATGACCCAGGATGTCCACTTCTGAGCATTTGCCTAAGAGAAATGAGAGCTTATGTTCACTAAGAGTTGTACGTAAGAAAAGCCCTGGCTGATGGCTCAATGGGTAGGTGCTGGCCTGTAAACCCAAAGGTTGCTGGTTCGATTCCCAGTCAGGTACATAACCAGGTTGCAAGCCAGGTCTCCAGCCAGATCCGTGGCTGGAGGCAGGTGAAAGGCAACCATACATTGATGTCTCTCTCCCTTTCTTCCTCTCTCCCTGCCCTTCTCTCTAAAAATAATAAACAATTTTTTTTAAAGAGTTGTACATAAGAATTTAGCCCAGTGGGGCTCAGTTGGTTGGAACATCATCCCATAAACCAAAAGGTTATGGGTTTGATTCCCAGTTAGGGCACATACCTAAGTTGCAAGTTCCTTCCCCAGTCAGGATGGGTTTGAGGGGCCAATCAATGTCTTTCTCTCACATTGATGTTTCTCTCTCTCTCTAAAATCAATAAGCCAGTTCTCAGATGAGAGTTTTTTTTTTTTTTTTTTTTAAGAATTTTCAGCCCTGGCTGGTGGCACAGTGGATAAGGTGCCGGCCTGCGAACCCAAAGGTCGCAGGTTCGATTCCCCTGCCAGGGCACATAACCAGGTTGCTAAACCAGGTCTCCAGTCAGGTCTGTGGCTGGAGGCAGGTGAAACGCAACCGTACATTGAAAAAAAAAAAAAAAAAAAAAAAAAAAAAAAAAAGAATTTTCATAGTGACTACATTCATAATAGCCCCAGACAGGAAACAAGTCAAATGGTCATTAAGTGATGAATCAATAAATAAATATGTTCTATTTATATAGGATTTGGAACTGAAACATACCAACTCCAGGCAACAGTACTGTTGAGTCTCACAAACAAAATGGTGACCAAAAGAAGCCAGCCACAAAAGAGCACATATTGCATCATTGTATTTACATAAAATACAAAAGCAGGTGAAACTGGCCTGGTGTGGATCAGGCATGAGGGTTGAAAATGTTCTGCTGGTGATATAAGGTTGTTCAGTTTGTGATCATCTATTGAACTGTGTGCTTACAGTATGTGCACTTTTCTGCATGTTAGTTATATTTCAATAAAAGCACTTCTTTAAAATGTTCGGCCCTCCTTTCCCATCTGCTGCCAGATCTCATCCTTGAATCTTTCAATATCAAGAAGTAATCTTGGCCCTGGCTGGTGGCACAGTGGATAAGGCACCGGTCTGCAAACACAAAGGTCGCTGGTTCAATTCCCAGCCAGGGCATATATAACTGGGTTGCAAGGCAGGTCTCCAGTCAAGTCTGTGCTAGAGGCAGGTGGAAGGCAACCATACATTGATGTCTCTCCCTTTCTGCCTCCCTCCCTTCCCCTCTCTCTAAAACTAACAAAAAAATAAATTAAAAAAAAAAAAGAAGTGATCTCATCTTGCAATTTCCATTTTAGTTGGCTCTAGGATTTGATCACTACTTTCCACACAGACTGTGACCTCTCCCTTTTCCTCTCTCTCTCTCTCTCTCTCTTTCTCTCTCTCTCTCTCTCCCTCTCTCGATTTTATTTATTATTTTCACAGCCAGGGCTGTGACCTCTCTTGATGATCTTTCTCCTGGCTAAAGCCATCACAGACCCAGCCTCTGTCCCAAACCCCTTCAGCCTTTCCTAGTTGTCATTACAACAATAAATACTTCATTAGTAATTCTGGCAAATCAGTAATTAACATATACTCAAAACAGCTTTTAGACCTTAGCTGACTTCCTTTATAATATCTTGGGGGAAGCATTTGTATTGATGTCTATGATTCCAACAGTGCCAAGCAATGTTTAATAAGCCCTATGAGTGAGGGGCACGATACTTCCTGTCCAGATGTGAAAACTGATTTTTAGTATGTAGTTCCACCTCCCCCAAAGATGCCTGTTAAGCAGACCATTTATTGTCTGAGACAAAAAGCAGCTACATGACAACAAAGGCTAAGGTCTCTTCTAACAGATGAGAACTGAAATCACTCAAGGCGGAGAATAGCAAGGTGGAGATTAGAACCTGGGTCTCTGGTTGGCTCCTGCTCTGTTTGCAGCATCCCCAGGGCCTCCCCTGGAAGGAAAGTCGCTATGGGTAAGGTAATGAAGGTGTCACTGCCTCTGACACAGTAGCTGGCCCTTCTCACCAATCCAGGTAACCGCACCCTGGGAGAAGCCCTTTTTTTTTTGGACATTTTCCCGTGTATTAGGGAAAGAAGAAACCCCACAGGTCAAGTGATCAAGTTAATTAGGTTTTTAAAAAATCAGAGCTGATGAGAAAAGTGGTGGGAGGCTAAACAAGAAAGCTTCAACCTGGTGGCCACAGCAGGCATCTCTGCCCTCCTTAGTGTCTACAGGGTGGAGTGTCAGCCCTTTCCCAGTCCACCCCTTCTAAATCGGCTTAAAATCACAACATTTAGCCTGTTACCCCTGCTTTAAATCTTCAACGGCTCTTTATTTTCTCAATTACAAACATCCTATTCCACAAATAAGTCAGTGACACCCAAGATGAGTCACAGCCTTCTGAGGTTCCTAATCAACTGTGAGAAAATGTCTCACTTTCAAATCTTTAGTCACTTCTTCCCTACTGTCTCCCCATGCTGTCTCACATCCTTGACCTGAATCAACCCCCACAGCCCACCTTCCTATACCAGCTGGGTCTGAACAGGGCAGGGCAGAGAACTGAAGAGAAAAATGATCATGCATTGCATTTGCTTCTCCAAATAGTAATGGTCCTGTGGGCTCCCATTACACCTCTAGGCAACTGTATGCTGCGTAATTGCAACCACCACCATGACAGGTCCTGACCCACCATACTGCCCTTGATTTTTTTAAATCCTTACCCAAGGATATGTTTATTGATTTGAGAGAGAGAGAGGAAGGGAGAAAGAGTGAAGGGAGATGGAGGAATGGGAAGAGGAAGAGGTAAAGATGTGAGATATATCCACTGGTTGCTTCCCATACGCACCCTGACCAGGGATCAAATCCGTAACCTGTGTGGTTATGGTAACCCATGTGGTTATGGTACAGCACTCCAACCAACTGAACCAAACCACCAGAGCTGCCCTTGCTTTTCCTTTATAACTAATTGTGAAACTGTTGCATTTATCCCTGTTAAATTTCCTCTTCTGCTTTTATGCTTGCAGTGTTGAGCCTGCCCTCTGATGCGAAGACCACTTTGGCAGCTTTGATCCCTGTGCATTTGTGACAACATGGTCTTCAACCAGGTCACTGATAAGGAAAAGATAAAGAGAAACCTGGATGCATCTGGATTCTAGACACTGGATGAGGTGAAGGGCAAACAGGCACAAATGAAACACAGTCTTTCAACTTCTGTGAGCTCAACTGGATGTGTGAACAATAGGTGTGTCAAACACTGTAGACCCTACATAGACACTTCTGACAGCGCCTGGGAAGAGAAGTGTTGGCGTGCTATAGAGGACGGTGGCATTTAAGATTTGCACAAAGCAATAATCAAAATTCCCATACTACGAAAGCTGAATGTAGCCATAGTCTATGACCCATCAAGGCTACCTCTTGGGAAGCACTTCCAACAGAAAAGTGATCCATACGTCCACTGAAAGGCATGTGCAAGAATGTTCACAGCAGCACTATTTGTGCCAGAATCACCCAGAAGCCCCCCAAAAGGAAACAGAGATGTCAGTTGTGGGATAGTCTCACCATGGAATGAACAATCTCCAACTATATACAACGTGGGGAAATCTCACAGATGGAATTTGAGAAAAACACACAAAAAGTTTATGCTTCATGTAACTCCATTTATGTGAAGAACAAAAATGGATAAAACTAACCTATTATGGAAAGAAGAGAGTATGGAGAAGGGAACAATGACCCAACGGTGACATACAGGGCCTTAGGGGTGCTGTCATGTTTGGTTTCTTAACCTGGGTGCAGGTGACATGGGAGTGTTCAGTTTGTAAAACTGTATGATGCTGTAGACTTAGGATATGTGTAGCTTTCTTTGAAAAACCTGAATATGGCTGTTTAGACAGCTACATAGCTTTCTAATAAGTATTATATTATTTTCCAAAACACGTTTCAATTATTTCTCTCCCATTAAGCCAGGAGCTCCTTTAGCTAACTTCTCCATCCCTACGCTCTGCCTTCCTTGGCACAATATGGTCCCAAGCACATAACAGACTCTTGATAAATCTCCCAAAAGCCAAGATATGGTGGGTGATCTTCCCACACACTCACCCTCCTGGGTACAGTTTGGCACTGTGGCTTAACAATCACTGTATTTATTTATAAATGCTCTCTGAAGGTCCAAGGTCTCATCGAACTAGGAAATGGTATAATAATGGCCCACTCATGCATTCTAGAACTCAGCCTTTCCCTGCTGTTTTTTGTTTGTTTTTTGTTGTTGTTGTTAATCCACATAATTTCCCATTGTTCATACAGTCCGTATAGATGTGCAAGATATATCCCAGTTCTTTGCATCATGGAGCCCTGTGGAGATTCCTGCCCTGTGGAATCAATCTCGTTCTCCCTGTTTTCACAAACATGATCAACATTAAATTATATTCCTAATATAATTGTTGATGCCACAAGACAATTCACTGGGCCCTCACCTCTCGGCTCATCTAAAGAAACTAATGCCTCCCACGAATTCCTTGGCCGTTTGTTCATCTTTGCAGCTGGGTTTGGAGCACTTTTGCACTCTCTGCATCTGCTTAACAGTTTTATTGCCCCTTTGCAGCTTCCGGAGCTCCTCCCTGCTTCTGAACATTTTCAGTTTTCCACACTCCTCTGTGCCTCTGAAAACAGCCTTTTGTTCCCTGACAAGAAGAATCTGCAGCCTCATCATCTCTAAACCACCCTCCCACCTTGCTCTGGGCAAAGTCCTGCTGAGAAAGGGATGAAAGAAGGGGATGGCGGCAGCCTGGAGGTGATGGTACCAGATGCGGACAGGCAGGGTGAACAGTACACATGGTTCAGAACAGGCAGAGCAATGGGCCTGCAGGGACAGCACCGCTTGCCTGGCTGGGTGACCTTGGGCCTATCTGAATCCCATGACCTCACAGAGCGAAAGAGCTGGACTGGGGGATTCTGAACCCTTTCCAGCTCCGAACGTCCAGAATCCCAATTAGAATCCTAAGCATCTATGCAATGAACAAAATGGTACTGATGCTTGTTTCTGAAATGTGAAATGTTAAGAAATCTTTTTTTTCTTCTGCATTTTGCAGTTTACTTGAAGTCTGTACTACTGTGTTCACAAGACCAAAAATCTATGATTCTAGATAAAAATAATAAAGTTTTTTTTTGAAGAGTAAAATGAAATAAAATTTAAAAGTAAAGACAGAGGAGAAAAAATGTTCCAGCTGGAGACCCCAAATCCAACTGGAGCGGTACAACTTTGCATTTGCTGTGGGTTTCCAACCTCTGGGGCCATCCTTGTAAACTCTTCTAGCGCCATCTGCTGGTCAGCATGGTAAACACGCTAATTTGGTTCACAAAAGAGCTTCAAAGCCAATCTGGAGAACACAGATGCAGTCACGTTCAGGATGGTGATCATATTTTGTTCACAGGCAAATCTCGCTCCACACACCTCCACAATTCCCTTTGGATTTTGAGTTGCAGTGATTATTGTAACGGGGGCACTTCAGCAAGTCTATTTTGTATAAGGACTGGTTACCCAATTACTATGCACAGTCCCTTCTGCCAGGGATAACTATTCTCTAGTTTTCCTCCAGGCTGCACTGGGAATTATGTAGAGACCAAGGAACTGAAGAAGCCCACTCTTGGCCTCCATCATCTTTAAATAAGCATTCCTTTCATCTCCATCTGCCTCTGTCTCTTGGGTTGCCACAGATCTTCAACTTGTTGACCTGCAGACAGATCAAGGGGTTCAAGCTTTCCCACAAGACCCCAGCAGCCCAAGTGCCGGCAAGGTCCCTGATGCGGCCCTTCCTCCCACTATTAACTCTACTTTTCCCACCACCCAATGGAAGTGGGACGCGCTCTTTCCCTGTGGGTTCAGGCGGCCCAGAACATGGTCCAAATGAATACTCGTCTTCTTCATAACCAGATCCTTCCCACAAAGGGTGCCCAGCAACCGCCCCTTTGCTCTCTGGGGCTGGTCTTAAAGTGCAGGACAGTGTGTGTATCTGACAAGGCCTGTTTAAAACACCCTCTGTTGTAGATACTGATGGGAAAGCATTTTTCCTCTAACACTTCTCATTTCTATAAAGGGCACCTCTAAAATGATCAATCTTTAAAAGAGCCCCTGCTGGCCTCTGGACAGATGTATCCATCTATATGTGAAGTTGTCATGTGATGAGAACTATGTGCTTGATCTTTGTTCTCAATTCCTGACACAGAGCTTCTAAAAACTTGTAACTTCCTGCGTGGTAGAGGTGATAGGAACATTTCGTTATACTACTTAGTTTTTGTCCCCCGTTCTGAGCACAGTGGGGTTCAGAGGGCTTCCAGGTTGGAGAACTCATCCCCATTCCAGGAGGGCGGTGCACCCCAAACTTTTGGGGGGCACCTGCATTTAGAATGCCCCCAGACCTCGTCCTCTACACCTCTTCATCCGGCTATTCATTTGTATCCTTTATCATCAACTGGCAGTAGTAAGTAAATAAATATGTAAATAAAATAAAAGGCAACTCTCAAGCTTTGCTGAAGTTCCTCAAGATCTTCACATGATGCTTATTAGCAGAAAGTGATGAGAAGCTCCATCCTTCTCAAGACAAAAGGAGCTCCCGGAACTCCTGATTGGTCAAGCCAGGGAGGGAAGGCAGCCGTATTTGGAGAGAGGCAGGAATGCCACTCCCTCTGCACTCCTACAAAGCTGGGCAGGCCTGGCTGCTGAGGGATGTGCTCCAGGACAGTGCGGCCTGGCTCCACAGGCACCCTCCCAGAGACGGCCAAGGTAGGTGGGGAGGCAGAGTTCATGCACGGATTCCATTTCTGTAGTCCGGGTTGTTCAATGCTAATCAGGCTGCAAACCACAAAATGATTACATGACTCCCATCTCCTGGGAGGGGACCCAAGTCACAGGGGGCACCTGTGAGCATGTTTAATCATCCCTGGTGTTGCATGTCTATGTTTTGGGGCTGTAACAAAATGCTGTTAAGAGTTGGCTGACTGGGATTTTCTCTTGCTTTTAAACCCTTGCCTACAAAGACTAATTTCTTTCTCAGGATTTCCAGGTTCTTATTTAATTTGATGCACCTATAATTGATGTTATTCTTCTTTTTTTTTTTAAATTTTATTGTTGTTGTATTACATCCATCCCCTTTTTGCTCCCCTCTGTCCTGATGTTATTATTCTTATTTAAGATTCCCCTACCAAGGAGCAAGGCCTGATGACATGGGGTGTGGCCCCTGTTTCAGTGATTAACCAATGTTGACTTGAATCAATTTGGAGACAGTTGCTCTGAGCTCACTGGGCTTGGGGGTGGTGGGGGCTGGGGTCCTGAAATCATGGGTGCACAGGCTGCTGCGGGGCACTTCATGCCCACCCTGGGGCGCAGACCGGGTGATGCCTGCATGTTAAGAAAGATTAGCAGAGGCCTCTTTGCAGGTGCCCAGCGGAGACAAGAAATACACTTAGGTTGCACCTTGCCTCTGTTTCTATATAAGAACTAGCGTCTCACTAGAGCTGAACATTTTAGCTGAAGTGTACTGATCACTTTGAGAAGAAATGCAAGGGGGTGATGGAGGGTGTGTTAGGGGCTGAGCAAACCGACTTTTCAAGCTCCTCCAGTGCTGGCACAAATGGACTTACAATAAATCATATCTAGAAGGCAGCCTAAGCACGCTCCACCAGAGTAACTTCCTGTGTCCCTGATCCACACAGACAAAGGTCCAGATGCTGGAATGCCCCGAACAGTTGGCCTTGGGAGGTGTATTTCCACAATGACTATTGTAGTTTTGGGAGCCAGGTGAGCCAAACTACAGGATTAGAAGGCTGGAAGAGAAGGGTATTCCCTGATGTCATCAGCAGCCCTGGGGTCACCTCAGTGCCCCCCAGGCCTCCATGCCCTCCCCACCACCTCATTTTCTCTGAAAAGCCTCCAGAGCTCTTCTCTTTGCTCAGCTTAGGGCCCATCAGGCTGCCTTTCATGCCCAGTTAGCCAAAAGCACAAAATTTGAGAAGGGCAGTGGGGCATAGTGGGAATAGTGTCAGGAGGTGTCATTGTGCAGCCTTGATAAATTACCTGACTTCTCTGATTCCCAGTAAAACTTGTATAAAATGGGCCTAATAATATGCCTATGCCATGTGAGAAATTAAACAATGTCAGTGACTGACACATAGTAAGTGTATAGTAAGGAACTAATTGGGGGAGTCTCATGGGGTCACTGTCTCTATACTCCTATTCTGTTTCTCTCCCTATGCCCCTCTCTTCTCTTCTCTTCTCTTCTCTTCTCTTCTCTTTTCTTCTCTTCTTTCTCTCCCCCCACCCCTACCTATCTTAAAGGCCTTCAGGCCTTCATGATCAGCAGCCAGTGACAGTCTTAGACTAGCTGATAGGATATGCCCAAGACAGTGCCAGGTCAGAGCAGTAGAGAATAAAGAGGGAGATTAAAAACATAGCCGATGCATTTTGTAAACTTCTCTGACTAGCAAAATATAGATTCATTTTATGTATTAATGTTGGTTAACATATTTTTTTTAATACAGCCTATGCCCTGAAGCCTCTGGTTCCAACTCTTCTACTCCACTTGCCTCCTGGAGACACCTTGATTTGAAAGCCTCAGAAGTCCCAAAGAAGACCTGTATGTATTAAGTCCTTACTCACTTTATTTTCCCATGCACATTCAAAGGCTCTGTAATTGCCAGTTGTAGCTTCTTATCTGTCTGAGAAAGCCAGGATCACTGCCCTGAATGTATATGGTTTCAGGCAAAAGCAAGAAACTGGGTAGTGGCTTAACCCTGCGCAGTCCAAGCATGGGAAAACAATTATGCTTCTGGGAACATGTAAATAGGGCAAGGGTGCCATTCCTTGTTTAAAAGCTACACACGAGAGTGGGCAGGGGGCGGGGAAACCCACTAGAGGAGTGAACCGCCCCATCCTTTGCTGTTGCAGATTCTGACACGATGAGGAAGCACCTGGGTGGATGCTGGTTGGCCATCGTCTGTGTCCTGCTCTTCTGCCACCTTGCTGCAGTCAAGGCGAGAGGCATCAAGCACAGAATCAAGTGGAACCGGAAGGCCGTGCCCAGTCCCTCCCAGGTCACAGAGGCCCAGAGGGTGGAGATGAAGATGCGCCCAGGGTCCTTCATCAAGCAGGGCCGGAAGCTGGATATCGACTTCGGACCGGAGGGCAATAGGTACTACGAGGCCAACTACTGGCAGTTCCCTGACGGGATCTTCTACGATGGCTGCTCTGAGGCCAATGTGACCAAGGAGAAGTTTGTCGCCAGCTGCATCAACACCACCCAGGCTGCAAACCAGGACGAGCTGTTCCAAGAGAAACAGGACAACAAGCTCCACCAGTGGATCCTGTGGCACCTGGTCCAGGAGCTCTGCTCCAACAAGCGCTGCAATTTTTGGTTGGAAAAGGGAGCAGGACTTCGGGTCACTGTGGACCAGTCTGTGATGCTCTGCCTGCTGGTTGTCGTTTGGTTCATTGTGAAGTAAGCTTGCAAGTGGGTGGGCAGCTATGTAGGTGAGCAGGCAAGCAAACCTGAGTGACCCCAGTTCTCTTCCCCCAGTACCCAACCCTCTCATGTTCTGAAGGCACCAAAGGGCAGTGATTCTTCAGCGCTTTAAATAGTACCCACTCGGGTGTCTGCTTGAATCCGATCATTTGTGCATCCCTCCCTGCAGGGTGTGTGTTTATCACGCATCCTCAGCTCCTGGTGGAGTGCCTGGCACACTGTTTTACACAATAAATGTTTGGTGAACAGATAAGCCAGGCACTTCATAATACCCTCCAACAACTCTCAGAAGTAGGTGTTAGTCTCGTTGTACTGAGGCTCCAGAGGTGAAATAGCTAGAAAAAGGCAGGACCAGAGCTCAACCCTGATTAGTGGAACCCCTGATCCCCCAACTCTGCCCAGTCTCAGAACTGCCTCATGATCCCTGACAGCTCTAAAGGTCAAATCCAAACACCTATCTCTGGTGAAACTATGAAAATGCAATTTTTAGAACTAGGTAAACACTTGAGCTGATGGTCATGTACTTTGATACCTTTGTTACATGGAGGCTTTACTTAATTCTTCTGATTAAACTAAAATATAATAAAGGTAGTAAACTAAAATAAAACTAGAACTAGACAAAGGCCCGGAAATTATCTTGTAAGGAAACATTGCCGAGATGATTCTTGGAGCAGATTAGATCCACAGCAGGATGTGTCTCTTGCACATGAGTGTTTTCCACAAGAAGGATAAGTGTTTGCTGTTCCTATCTCATGTATTTTAAGAATTTTAAAGGACATGCTTGCTTTCTAATGTTTTAACTGTTTGTGCATGTTTGTAGATAAATGCATATGAGTATCTTTAAAACACTCTTCCTTTACTCAGTAACTCCACCCAATCTCTAGCAGTATTTTTACCACCACTTTGGGGACAGGCCATCGTTTTTGTGAACCACCTATCGCTACAAAAAAAAAATTCCTCCTAGCCAAAAAGAAAAAGCATCTTTAAGGAAATCTAATAACTAATCCATCCATGCCATATAATGCAGGAACTATAGTCAATAATACTGTAATAACTATGTAGAGTGTGTCAGGTAGGTACTTGAAATATTAGGGGGACCACTTTGTAAGGTGAATTATTGTCTAACCATGATACTGTATACCTGAGACTAATACAAAATAAAATTGACTGTAAACTATAATTGAAAAATAAAATAAAATAAAAATAATTCATTCATGCCATAAGCCAGAATATTCTTTTCTGGCTTGTTATTACACCACTTCTTTTCTGTTTATTATTGTTAAAATATATGTTCCAAAATATGATTTCATTTTAGTTAAACATTACAATATATAAGTATACTTAAATAAGAATAATGAATCTATTTCTTTTGGGTAATCTCCGAGATTCATAGGAGTTGTTGAAACATATTGGGAGATAGCAGCTGGTGAATGTTATCAATTCTTTAATAGAGTCTAAAAGAGAAAAAAAAGTGTGTTGTCAATTTATCTGAAGTATTTTAAAACATGAATGTTGATAATGGGACCGCTTGTTCTGAGCCTCCACTGCTCTCTGTGTTCTTCTCAAGGACACATTTGGCGGGTTTTACCATAGAAAGAGGTGGAAGACTTGGGCAGCCCAGAGGAGCAGCCTGCCCCTGGGTCCTCTGGGAGACACCCACTTTGCACCAGAACAGCACAGGAAGCTCCCCACCCCCTGTACCCCATCAATGGTCTCATGATGCCTGCACCTCTCTCATCACCCACTTCCAGTGGCCTGTTGAAATCTTTCACAGAAAAAAGTTAAAAGTACAGATTACATGGAGGTTATTTCTTACACGTCAATTTCTAATTTTTTATTTTCTAAGTAATAACAACAGTAATATAGACAGAAAGAACAAATACTTATAAACCAACGTTAAAATTTCAGGTCCTGGCTTTTCTGAGTTTAATTATAAGGTCACACACCACCACATAAGCAAAATGACTTCGCTTCTGATATGAAAACACTTAGTCCATGATGTAGTACATTTTCTAACATCGCTTGTCATTTCTCATTTCTTCAGTAGTTCCAGAAACCAGATTTTAAGTGGGCTGTGACGTAAACTTGTACAAGGTGACTCAATGCAAACTTAATTTATGAAGTTTTTAACCGAGGCTGGGTGTGCGTGAACATCTCTACTCATGTTTATGAATTATGAGGTCAAGTCAAGGCTATGTGAGTCTGGTTTTTCATTTCAGCAAAGGGATGCTGCATACATATCAGATGCAAGACATTGTGAGGGGCTTCTGAATTATTCTTTTCCTTTTTTTAGATTTTATTTATTATTTTTTAGAGAAAGGGGAAGGGAAGGAGGCAGAGAGGGAGACATCAATGTATGGTTGCCTTTCACCCGCCTCCAGTTATGGACCTGGCTGGAGACCTGGTTATATGCCCTGGCTGGGAATTGAACCAGCGACCTTTGGGTTCACAGGCCAGCGCCTTATCCCTGTGCCACCAGCCATGGCTTGAATTATTCTTGACAGAGTCATTTTCAATGTGAGTAATTTCATCAACCATCATTTCTTGTTCCTTTTGAGTAACTGTTGAAAGTTATTGTGACATTAAAATTACAACTGAAATCCAAACAGAACATTGCCCCCAGTCCTAGCATCTGTGTTTTTTTTTTTTTTCTTCCTATTGCCTCCCAGCCCTTATCCTTTTGTATATACAAATGTACATATTTGCAATGATTATACTGGTGAGCATTTATATTCTAAATTTTTCTCAACTTTATTGCATGCTTTCTTCATTTTTCTTATGCGGTTTGGTTCTTATCTCCCCCTCTAACTTCCTCAAACCACCCCCCTCCTTTCTGCCTTCTCTGCACTTTCATTGTGCTCAGGTATATAAAGGAGAGTGTTTTGTTTGATTACTCCTTTTAAAAAATACTGTAATCATACACATCACATATATTTCTCTGCAATTTGCCTCTGTGACTTAACACTACATCATGCACCTCTCTCCAGTTCAACAGCTAACTTGTCTTTTTCATGCTGTTGCACAATATTCCATAGTACAGATGGACCCTGTTAATTTAATCATTTCCTAGTTGTTGGGCCTTCTGGTTGTTGCCAGTTTTTCACCACTGCAAAAAATACACATACAACCTTGAAATATGTTACTTTTATTTCTGTGGATAGATTTACACAGGCAGGATTTCTGGAACACATTTTTCCTCAACATGATTAGATTATGTTCACATGGGTGAAACAATGCCCTTTGCCACCTGCAGTTCTGAGATTAACTTGTAAGAGTTGTCACATCATTTAAGTATGAGAAGCTGCCTTTTCTATAAGTGCTGCTTGAGTACCTTCTCCCCTTTGCAGATGACACAACAAATGCTTCCCAAGTAATTTCTGACCACAGGACCATTGAAAAATCCTATAACTATGAGTTATTCCCATTCTAAACCTGGTCCTTGTCCCAGAACATCTGAATGAGAAGCCTGGAAAGCAGGAAGTGTGTGTGCGTGCAGGCTTCCTGACCACACCGTGGTGTGTTTGCACAACTCCTCAATCCTCCATGACCAGGGGAGGCATCAAGTTTAGTTTTTCTAATGAATCTTTAGTAAAATTACACATGCAAGTATTTGCCAGTGAGAATGCCCTCTAGGTCATAAAGACCAAAAGGAATAGACATCAAGTGCACTTGGTTAAAGTAGCTCACACTGCCCTTGAACCAGCATCTCCCTGGAGCCCCTTGTACCCAACCTTGCTTAGGATTTGCCTAGTAACATTTAGACACCCCACCCTCAGGTCCTATTGAGATGTGTCCCAGGTAGTGGCCACTAGTTTGTCTTGAGCTGCCCACACAAGTCAAGGAAACACACAGTCCCAAACAAGTTGACCCAAAGAGGACCACATCGAGACATGTCATAATTAAAATGCCAAAGATTAAAGATAAAGAGAGAATTTTAAAAGAAACAAGAGGAAAGAAGAGAGTTCCCTATAAAGGAGTTCCCATAGACTATCAGCTGATTTCTCAAAAGAAACTTTGCAGGCAAGAAGGGACTGGCAAGAAGTATTCAAAATGATGAAAAGCGAGGACCCACAACCTAGATTTCTCTATCCAGCAAAGCTATCATTCAGAATGGAAGGGCAGATAAAGTGCTTCCCAGACAAGGCAACGCTAAAGGAGTTCATCATCACCAAGCCATTATTACATGAAATGTTAAAGAGACTTATTTAAGACAAAGAACATCAAAACGATGACCATTAAAGTGGCAATAAATTCACAGCTAGCAACAACTAAATCTAGAAAAACTAAGCCAACAACCATAACAAGAACAGAATCATAGATATGGAGATCAGTTGGAGGGTTATCAGTTGGAAAGCGGAATGGGGGGAACAGGGGAAAAGGCACAGGGAATAAGAAGCATAACTGGTAGGTACAAAAGAGACAGGGGGATAGTTAAGTAAGAAATTGAGAAGCCAAAGAACTTAGAACTTATATGCACAACATATGCATGGACATGAACTAGGAGAGAATTGCTGGAGGGAAGTGGGGTACTGGGCAGATGAGCACAAAAGGGGAACTATTGGGACAACTGTAATAGTATAATCAATAAAATATATTTTTTATTTTATTGATGAGTTATTTCTGCTAATAACTCATGGGTAAGGCCCCAAATTTAAAGACTTTAAGGGAGAGGTGAAAGTTTGTCTTGGGCCCACAGGGTCTCCATTGCCTTCAGCTAAAAATAATCCATATGCCAAAGTAACACAACTTGGGGAGGCCTGATTTAAACCCCTTCACCTGGGCCCATTCATGGTTTCCTACTGAAATAGGCCCTATGCAATAGGCCACACCCCTTCTGAAAGAACCTTCCTAAAGGCTTCACCCAGAGCTGACCTCCCAAAAGTACTTACTCTCTAATACTTAAGTGTCACTGCATACCCCAAGATCCTTCCCTCTACACTGGTCTGAATTTCTTATCTCCATCCACCCACTCACTTGGTATATCCTTGGAATTCCCAGGTCTTATTTTAATGCAAATATTTTTGTGGGAACCGGGAGGCCTTCTTAAACAATACAGATTGTTTTAACTCTAATGACTTGGTCATGAATTGTGAAAGGACATTGGCAGAGGACCAGAGAGGAACTTAAGGAAAAGGAAACAGACAGGTCAAGGCAAGAGCACCTAACACAGCTGGTCTCCATGAATGGAGGGAGGTGGGCAAGGATGGGAGGTTATGGGGAGGGGGGACAGGAGAAACCCACCGTTCGAGAGAATTACCCATTTGGGCTCATCAGAGGTAATTTCATCATCCAACAGGGTGGGTGTTCTCTTCCCTAGGGCTCTGGGCTCAAGAGAAAAATCCAAAGAGAGATTTTCAGGGGCTGAAAGGTTCAGAGTACAGTCCTGGCTAAGCAAGACCATTATCAGTTGCATTGTATTTGAATGGGAGGATCTTTTGTTATAATATTTGGTCTCTTGTTCTCAGTTCCTGAAATCATTTCAGAGTCATAAGAGTGAAATGGGTGTCTTGTTCATAGCAAGCCCCTTCCCAAAACTGCCAGGTTTATGCTAATGAGGAGACTTTTAGAAAGCACCTAGGGCCCTGGCTGGTGTGGCTCAGTGGATTGAGTGCTGATCTGCAAACCAAAGGGTAAGGGTTTGATTCCCAGTCAGATCTCATGTGTGGGTTGCAGGCAAGGTCCCCAGGTGGAGGTGCGCAAGAGGCAACCACATGTAACAGGACCTTTGGAGGGGGGCTCAATTTTAATGGGCTCAATTTGCCCACCACCAGGAATGACTCTTAATAACAGAGTTTGGTGAAAAGGAAAGGTATTTTGTTTATTTGAAGGTTATACAAATTATATTAAAGATGCAATTGTGCTGTTAAATCCCACTTCCTTTAAAAGTGTTACAGAGTGGAAGAAAGCCAAAATCGCCCACTCTGCATTTTGGGGTGGGACACTCAAGTGAGCCATTTTTCCTGAGAGAGGTACTTTGCATGTTATAGCTGGTGACTAGTGTCTTGGTTATGCAAAGGACTCGATAAATATTTTACCCCAAGAAGATGGGAGGGGGTTTTGGCCAAAGAATGGTGATGAAAAAATTTACAGGTCTAATCAAGATTTTATAGATGGCCACAATTGGTCACCCAACCACTGCGTCACAGGCCTCTCTCTCTCTCTCTCTCTCTCTCACCCAGACAAAGTGCAGAGAGATATATAGTCTCTGCTCCACCAGGTGGACGTGCAGACAGGGACTGTTCACTCTCCTGGATGAAACTATAGAGAGACACTCAGAAGGGTGGTGGAGGGGACCAAAGAGGGGAAGGGAGACATGCAGTTTGTGCAGAGATAGGGAATTACCTGTGGTATCAGAATTGGGGGGTGTGAGCAAGATACTCCCCTAATTGGGTAGAGCAGCTGCCGGGAACTTTGAAGTTATAACTGAAATGCTAAGCTGTGAACTGTCGTGTTTCTGAAAGATGGTATCTTTTGCTTGTCTATTTTAAAGCTAGCCTAATCGGGAATTACTGTATATGTTTTGGTTGTTTTTAAAGGGAGTGGGATTTTGTGGCACATTTGCACCCCTAAAATAAAAAGGAAGTTGACTTCTCTAAGAGTCACTTCCCTTGCCACTTCCCATTTTCCCTGTTCCCCTTTTCCTTCTCCCAATAAAGTCATGGCTTAACTCCACAGTGGTCTCCAGGCGAGATTTCTCCGAGCAAGGCAGACCTTACACTTGTATAATAAACCAATAACATAGAAGTAAATGTTTCTCTGGGTTCTGTGAGCCACTCCAGTAATGGAGCCCAAAGAGGGGGTCAATGAAGCTCAGATCTAGATCCTGCCCTAGATTTGGGATTAGTGTCTGAGAGGGGTAGGGCCAGAAGTCTTGTAAGGCTGAGCCCTTAACCTGTGGAATATGATGCTCTATCTTGTAGATAGTGTCAGAGTTGAATTGCAGGGCAACCAGCTGGTCTCGGAGAACAGCTTGGATGTATAGAGAAAACCCCACACACACATTGAAACACTTTTAGCTTCTCTTAAATGTCATTTATCCCTCCCTGTGCCTAAGCCAAACCCCATCACCAACTCTGCTCCCTTGGGAAAAGGAACACAGGGGAGCAGGAGGCAACGATTGTGGATTTTTCTCAGCTTTTGGCCCAGGTGGCATAGCCAAAGGTTAGAGGGCATACCGCCCATCCAAAGCTAAAGAGCTCTCTGGGCTCCTTGTCACAAAACCTGAGGCTAAAAAGGCTCTTATAGAATCTCAAACTGAGCGTGATCTGCAGACCTATTCCCTCTCAAATGGAGGATGCTGCCCTGTGCAGACAGATGTTTCCAGAAGTCCAGATTCCAGACTCCCCCTCCATGCAGGGCCTGAGCCTGTCTGGGGCCTCCATACCTCTATGTCAAGGTCACTGGCCCTCTGCCTCAACTGATGGCTTGACTTAGACTTACAAATAATTTTTCCTTTGGACACTATTTCAGGTCCTAAATTAAGGGCAACATTTTAGTTAATGTCCTTTGCCTCTCCCCTCTTGGGCATTTTGTGGGTTCGTTCATGCCTCCACTCAACCAAGTCGCATTGCATTTCCACTCAGTCAGGCTACTCCATGCTGGAGTAATAGCTGTGGGCAAAAAAAGCAAGGTGGCTGCCGATAGGATGTTTGCATTCTGCTGGTACACATGTGTGCACAGATACAGAGCTGTGCTAGCGAGCTAGTGTTCAATAGCTCTCTGGGTGTGCAAAGTGGGTTGGGGGCACCATAAAAATTTGCCAATTTTTATAATATAAATAGAAACCGGGTATTCTGTGCTCAGGTCTTAGTTCATAAAGGTGGCTGAGTGATGACAGAAAGAGGTCATTGAAAGAAGAGTTTGACACTACTCAGTTCCTCTAGAAATGAGAAGCATGGAAAGTCATGCAGGAGGGCCCCACAAGGAACCCCAGGAAAGCCTAGGCTAGAAGCCTGTACCGGGCTTTCCCTGGGGAGGGCAAGGCAGACTAGAACAAACAGTTAAGGACTGGCTAGTTGGAGTAATTTCAGCAGGCTTTGGGTTACAGTGGCTGTCTTTAGTTTTCTGGTACCTGGCAGAGGACGCTGGCCTCCTGGTGAATTGGAGGTCAGGCTCTGCACTGGCTCGCTTGCATATCAAAGTCAGGCTCCTGGCTGAGCCCTCAGCTCTCTAAATCTTGGTTGGCCCTGAGATGAGTAGTCTCTCCCCAGCCAGAAGATTTTTTAAGATGTCAAAACATCACAAAATGCAGGAAGTAAGACTCACGGTGCACCTACCTGGCCAATGTCACCTGGCTGACTGTGAAGGTGGAAGATCTGTGCACAATCCTCTTAGAAGCCTACGTGACAGACCCCAGCACAACTCGTTTAACCACTTATTTTGGAAGCTTTTACACACATTCATTCATTCTGTAGACAATTTTTATAGCCCTCCCCCGTCAGAGCAGAAGCCCTGTCAAGTCGGGGGCCATAGCTGGATTGAAGATCTCTCACTCCACATGCAGTGACTTGGGGGATCCCGCCCCCCCCCCCCCAGCAGGATGTGGGCCCCAGGAAGAATCAACCACAGGGCAGAGGTAGCACCTCTGGGGCTGCTGGGGCTGCGGTTAGCAGTACATATGGACTTTCAATTCCATGCCTGACTGTCCCCAGGCTCTGCACAGACCACAGTGAATGAGTAACCACCATGGTCGTCAGGATGTTTGCAGTGTGATGGGGAAGCCACCAATACCAAGTGTGTGCAGTGTGGGAGAATGCTATGCTCACCATGGGTGCTAGAAAGAAAGTTTTTCCAGAGGAGGCAAGCCTGAAAGGATGAATGGGGGTGACTGGGTGGAGAAAATAGGAAAGCCGCCGTATCACTGAAGAAAACAAATGATTCAGGTGTATTCAGAGTGCTGCAAGTGGTTCAGCCCAGCAGGGACATGGGGACACATGGAGGACAGCGGTGCCATGAGGCTGGAGAACAGACAGGGCAAGACCAGCAAACAATCCCTCCCTCTGTTGGTCCTGCATCCTATAGGGCAGCACTTATCAAGCTATAATGGCACATAAGTGCCCTGGGGATCTTGGGTAAGTTGGGTTGGTTTTAGTGTGTTTGGGACAGCCTGAGACTCTGCAGTTCTAACAAGGTGATGCCTATACTGCTTGTCCATGGACCACATGTTGAGGAGAAGGGTGTAGGTAAGAAGGAATCACTGAAGGGTGGGATTCCAGGGTCTCTTAAAAAAGCTTCTTATAGCTCCGTCAGTGATATACCAACCTTATACATGTGGATCAGGGTAATCTAGGGTGCTCTTGCCTTCCCACTCCAGCAAAAGCCTGAATACTGTAGAGATTACCTGCACCATATACAAGGCAGGGAACGAACTTGTTGGTAACAGATATGGCAGGTTTGTGAGAACATCATTCAGATGTGTCAGAAATAATCCAGGTTGTAAACATTTCTGATTCAACACAGAGAGCAGAATAAATTGATCCCTGTAGTCTGTTTTGTACCTACTGTTTTTTGTTTCTGGGTGTCCTCCACATCCATTCCAAATCCTCTAAGGGCATTCTGCCACACACAGAAAGTCATGGCGCTCAATAAAGTGCAGGTGGACTTTTTTTTTTTTTAAGATTTTATATATTATTTTTAGAGAGGGGGGAAGAGAGAGAGGCAGAGAGGGCGAGAGACATCAATGTATGGTTGCCTTTCACCTGCCTCCAGCTACAGATTTGGCTGGAGGCCTAGCTTGCAACCTGGTTATGTGCCCTGGCTGGGAATCGAACCAGTGACCTTTGAGTTCATATGCTGCACTTATCCACTGTGCCACCAGCCAGGGCCACAGGTGGACCTTTACATCCAGCCTGCGTGTTCTCCAAGCTCACCTTCATAGTCCCCAACACACACCTTACAGCCTCACCTGGTTACCTTACCCTCTCAAAGCCCCTCCTCGCTCTCAGCAGAATTCCTACTCACACCTAAGGACCTGCTCAGACATGACCTCCAGGAGAACTGTCTTAAGATTCTGGGTGAAATAACTTTATGACATAATAATTCATTTACGTGTGTACCTTCCATAGTGTACTGAGAGCACCTCCAAATGCAACGATGTGTTTTGGTCATCATGTGTTCCTCCGCACAGCAGCTGCCCCAGACTAGCTGCAGGGACTGGAGCCCTCAGGATGAGGTGCTCAGCACCTCTCCACCTGCCTGACTCCTGGATTCCGCAGCCCCTGAATCTCTTTCCTTCCGCTAAGATCCTATGCCTTTGTCTTGGAACACTAACGGCTCTGACATGCTTCAGAGAGTTGTTCCTCTGCTGCTGTTCAAACCCACTTTCCAGGTCTGGTCTTGATTGATGGGAGGGTCTCAGCCAATTCCAAATGCTTCTAATTCAACACTTGTTTCGAGGTGCCCCTGCCTCCCAAGAGCAGCAGAATGGATGACATCCTATTAGATCTTTCCAGAGCCACAAGAGGAATCAATGTTCCAGCATCAGCCAGCAGGGGGCAGTGCAGAAACACAAACGAGGTCCTTTTTCCAAAGGTAATCTTCCCTGCAGGTTTCTGTTTCTGACCCTATGAAACCAAACTGCCGTATGACCCAGTCATTCCACTTCTGGGAATATACCGAAAGAAATCCGAAACACTAATTCGAAAGAACATATGCACCTCTATTTCATTGCAGCGTTATTTACAATAGCCAACATATGAAAGCAGCCCAAATGCTCATCAGTAGATCAAGTAGATTACAAAAGTCGGTGGGACATTTGCACAATGGAATGCTACTTGGCCATAAAAAAAGAAGGAAATCTTACCTTTCAGGACAGCATGTGTGGACCTAGAGAACATTATGCTAAGAGAAGTAACCTAGTCAGAGAAAGATAAGCACCGTATGATCTCACTTATCTATGGGATCTAATGAACAAAATAAACAAATAAAATAAACCAGAGGTAGAGGGGAGGGGGTTGGGAGGCTGGGTGAAGAAATTAAGCAAAAACAAAAAACAAGAACAAAAACACCTCATAGACCCAGACAACAGTATGGTCATCACCAGAGGGAAAGAGGGGTGGAGGGAGGTAGAAGAGGGTACTGGAAGGATAAATGGTGACGGAAGGAGACCTGGGGATGGTGACCACACAATACAACACAATACAACACAAACCATTTGCACCACAGTGCAGTTTCTTAAGAAATGCTATGATTGAATCTACAGGATTTAAAATCACATTATTTGGGCCCTAAATTCATACCTTCAAGCTGCTCTGCCTACTGCATGTGCTGCTGCCATCATGTGGGCAAGCGGGTCTGAGGCATGTCCATGTTTTGTATTGCCTTATCAGCACCATGAAGGAATGTTTCTATCTCATCCCTCCTTTCTGAAACATAGGCACGGCCCTGGCTGGTAGCACAGTGGTTAAGACACCGGCCTGCGAACCCAAAGGTCGCAGGTTCGATTCCCCAGCCAGGGCACATAACCAGGATTCCCCAGCCAGGGCACATAACCAGGTTGCAAACCAGGTCTCCAGTCAGATCTGTGGCTGGAGGCAGGTGAAATGCAACCATACATTGATGTCTCTCTCCCTCTCTGCCCCTCTCCCTTCCCCTCTTTCTAAAACTAAAAGAAATAAAATCTTTAAAAAATAAAACATAGGTACACATTTTACTGACTGCTTAGTATGTGCTGGGCCCAGTTTCAAAAAGCTACCTGTAGTTGCTTTAACTCTCACAACTCTATCAGGTGGGCACTCTAATTATCTTTGTTTTACCGAAGGGGAGGCTGAGGTTTGAGGACCAGGCACGATCACTAGTAAGCAGGGGACCCCACAGTCAGCCTGGCTTCAAAGGCCATGCTTTAACCTCCGCAGCTGTTGCCTCCTTTAAATAAATTTTAGTACTTTTATAGTTTTCATCAACAAAGTTGGAAGGTCATTTCTTGCAGCTGGAGTCTTCAAATGAAGGTCGTGGCCCTCATGTGGAGGCGGAGAGGAGGGGCGTGCATCCTCCTAGCTCTGTAGCATCATAGTACCTGCCCAAAGCAAGACCACGGCGTGTGTGTGTGTGTGTGTGTGTGTGTGTGTGAGATATGGCATTCCTGCTCCCAGGTGTCCCACTCGGTCCCCAAATTTTCCTCGTTGTTTCTATCATATATATTTTTTCAGGCAAGAGAACCCCAGGGCCTCTCCCTCTCTCATTTAGGCATTTCCCGTTTGCAGGAGACAGCCCAGCCTGACTGAGGCGGACTGGGCTGTTTCACTGAGAAGCACTTGCTGCAGCTCTGAAGTAGCCCCTGCCTTCTTGGGGCATCCTCCTCAGACCCTGACTGGACAGACGGGGCTGGGGCCGCTGGGGTTCGGGAGCAGCAGCTCATCCAGCTCTGAACCAACACTGACTCTCCCTCTGCTCTGCAGAAAGCCTAACGGAGCCTGAATTCCTGCAGACCTCAGTTCCAATACTCAGGAGAGACCCATGAGAAAGAGCATCAGGTCCACCAAGAGACAGGAGACAGTTCACGGCTGCTCTGTTCACGGTCGCTGCAAACTGGAAGCAACTTGCACAGTGGAAGACCAGGGCCTCTGCAGTGACCCCCAGGCTGCACTGAGGGCATCCGGCCAGGGACCCTAGAAAGGTCCGTAGACATATGTGGGAGAAAAGCAAGTGCTGGCTTGCCTTGAGCTCTGCCCTCTCGTTTGGGAAATGAGGAACCAGGGAGCCGTAGAAGCTGAGAAAGTCAGGTTCATGAACTTGTCTCCCTTCTTTAGCACACTGTCCCTCCCCTTGCACTGACATGACTCAGGGGAACCTCGGCCCCACCGCACCCCCCTCCAAGGCATTTCCTACAGGCAACGGTCCAAGAGAGTGAATCGCTGAATAGCTTCTGTCAGCAAAAATGGCAGGTGAGGATGAAGATGGTCTAGAGGAAGCCGCAGGCTCTCCTGAGCACTGTGACAGCTCCATTGTTCTCTGCAAGGCTCAGAGGGGTCCAGGACACCTTGGGGACCAGCTGAAGGAAGCTTTGGCTCCGGTTTTTGTCATCTCTTTCCTGCTGGTGGGAGGAATGGGAGCAGGCAGGAAGGGAAACAGAGTGAACAAAGAGCCAAAAGAAAATCAGAGGTTGCCTAGGGAGAAGTGACAGCTGGCCCGGGAGGTCAGTGGGCCGGGGTTGGAGCCACCTGGGTGAGAACGAGCCACTGCCCGTGATATGCCTAAAAGCCTATGAGAGTTCCATGCTGCTACCACCAAATCAGACTCTAAACCAGAATTTGACTTTCAGGTCTCAAAAGGGACTCAAATCAGAGTTTTAGAAATTCAGCTTTTTCAATATGTTTTTAAAATAAAACTCATGTTAATAATTAAAAAACAGCCCTGGCTGGTGTGGCTCAGTGGATCAGTGCCGGCCTGCGAACCCAAAGGTCGCTGGTTCGATTCCCAGTCAGGGCATACAACCAGGTTGCAAGCCAGGTCTCCAGCCAGGTCCTTAGCTGGAGTCAGGTGAAAGGCAACCATACAGTGATGCTTCTCCTCCTTTCTTCCTTCCTCCCTGCCCTTCCCTCTGAAAATAATGAATAAAATCTTTTTTAAAAAATCAACAAACAAATACAAAGTCCTGATCGATGTGGTTCCATTGGTTGGTCATCATCCTGAGAAGAGAGGGGTTGCCGGTTAGATTCCTGACAGGGCGGGTACCTGGGTTGCAGGTTCAGCCCTCAGTGGGGGTGTGTATGAGAGGCAACCGACTGATGTTTCCCTCCCTCTCTTTCTCCCTCCCTTTCCCTCTTACTAAATCTTTTTTTTAATACAAAAAAAATTAAAATAAAAAATAAAAACCCTTTTGTGTTCACATTATTAGCCAAGAAAAAGATTACTCGAGTGAATTAGCCACCATCCAGAGAGGGGAGCAAAGAGAAGTCTGCAGGTTGGGGTTGGGGATGGGACTATGAGGGTCCTGAGAGGGTCAGGACATGAGACAACATGTGAGGTACTCCGGGGCCTTGAGGATCCAGGTATCCAAGCCATGGTGCTAGAGGGTAGAGGGGCCATTGCTCAGACCTGCAGGAGAGACCCCTGAAAGCCTTAAAAAGGCAACTCTGACACCATTTTTCTGGGGTCGTCCCCTGGGGCATGGCAACACAGCCTGCGCTGAATCCCAGATCCCGCTGCTTCTCTTACCAGCTGTGTGTGCCCTTGAGCAAATCACTGATCCTTGCAGTGTCTGTTTCCTCATCTGTAGATAATGACATACCTCATGGGGTTGGAGTGAGAATGCCAAATGCTTAGGGCAGTGCCTAGGACATAGGAAACTCTCCACAAATATTAGTGACCACAGGCTGACGTTGCTTCTGCACTCTCAGTCAAATGTCACATGCATACCCATCATCCACCTTCCTTTCTCTCCTCTGGGTTCCAGGAACAGTTATGGATAAGGGGAGGTTGATAGTCAATGGTAATTTTTATCATACCCCAAGCCAGAAGTCTTGGTTCTATAATAACTATTCTAAAAATATGTTACTAATCCACTCAATTCTCAGCACTGCCGCTGCCTGTCCTGGCTGCCATGATCTCAGCTGGATGTCTACAGCAGGCTCCTAGCTGGTGGTATTCCTGCCTCTGTACACACAGGAACAAGGATGGTCGATTTAAAACATTTTCCTCTCTTCCTCTCTTCCTCTCTTTCTCTCACCTTCTTGGTGTACCAAAAATAAAATCCACACTCCTTACACTGGCTTCAAAAGCTCTGCAACTCTCTCTAACTTCATTTTGGCCCCTCTTTTCCTTACTAACTCTGTTTCAGCCACTCACATCTTCTGTCAGCTCTAAAACACAAGTTCTTTCAGGAGAGCTATTCGTTCTTACTCTTTTTCCTTCATCATGTGGAAAACTCATTCTCAACCTTCAGTCTCAGCCTATATGTCAGCTCCGCACCAAGCCTTCCCAGACCACTCTGTGTAAGGTAGGTTTTTTCTGCTGCATCAAGCTCAGGTTCTTGATTTCTTCTAAGCACTTGTATCAGTCAGCTACTGCTGTGTAACAAGCACCTCAAAACTTCATGACTTAAATCCACAATATGTATTATCATTCACGTCTGCAGATTGGCTTGGGTTCAGCTGATTTAGACCAGGCTCAGCTAGACAGCTAAGCTTCTCATGGGAGGGCTGAGGGTTAGTTAGGGGCAGCTCTGATCCACATGTCTCTTGTCTTCCTACTTGGGGCAGATTGGGCATATTGTCTCATGGCAAAGACTGAGAAGCAATAGAGCCATCAGAAATGTATGAGATCTCTGAAGATTTAGGCTCAAAACTGACACACTGTCACTTCTACCCACATACCATCGGCCAAAACAAGTATTGTGATTAAGCCCAAAGTCAAGGAGTGGAGAAGTGTCCTTCACCCATAATGAGTGCAGGCAGGCATGTGGATGCATGAAGGGATGAAGAATCAGGGCAGGCATTCAACTGATTTGTGATTAATATTTTTATTTCTTCCTCTCCAATAGAAAGTGATCTCTGAGCAATCAAGGAACTTGTCTATCTTATTATCTTTACTGGTATCCCCAGCACCTGGAATAGTGCCTGGCATGTGACAGATGTGCTATCCATTCTTTATTACAAATCTGAATGAACTTCTGAACCATATCCACATTGGAGCTCAAGCAATGGTCCTATAAAACCATCATGTCAGTTGGATTTTCAGAAATGGCTTTTGTTAGAGATTGACTCTACACAAACTTGCTTGACAATGGAGTCCTTTATTAATCATGTGTGACTTCACACCTGCTTGTTAGTGATTACTTTGGGCACAGCCTGAGAATTACAACAGCCACCAGAACAGCAGGAAAATCCCAGGAAATGGCTCTGACAAGGACAAAGACCATGCAGGGCATCTCTATCCTGGACATGGCAAAACTGATAAAGTTCAGAGCAGGACCCAGTCCTAAACTTTCCTGGTCCCAAACCTGCTTATCCTTTTGAGCTGGGAGTAAGAGGGGAGCAGAAGGTAGCCAGAGGTGCATTATAAAGGCTGATGATGGTCTTCCCTTGGAGCCTCCAAGGGGAATGGGGCCAAAAAGAGGCTAGCTCTCATGGAAAGCATCCAGGAGCATATAAAAACCAGCAGCCTTTGCAGAAGAGGCCCTGCCTGGCTGGTGGATACGCCCTATAACTTTGATGCTTCGCTGTCCCCACATGAAATGTAACACTGAGGCCCTTGCCAACCCAAAGGACAGCTGAGCAAATCCAAGGCGATGCACAGGGTGAAGCTAATACTTCTGTTGGAGATCACTGGTTCCCATCCAGGTTCAGAACCCGTGGTCCTCAAGCTCTTCAGATTGGGCCCTGGTGAGCATTCTTAATATGTGCTGATATTTATTTATAAATTATATACATGTTCTTCTTTTTTTATTTTTGAATTGTTATTCTATTACAGTTGTCCCAATCTGCCCCCCTCCGCCCCATTGCTCTCCGCTGCCCCACCCCCTGAATGCACATACTTTTAAGTATCATTAGATTCATTGGCCTATCTTCCCTACCTGTTGCACTTGCATTATTTTTTGCCTATATTTTTGCAGTAATTGTTAAGCTTCCTACGATTTTTTGTGAGAGTTTTAGTCTAAGTAAAACTAAAAAACAGTAGTTGCTGACACTCCTATAGTCCCCACCAAGGCACGTTTCTAAATTTCCCAGGGGCATTTAATCCCTGCAGCAGTCTCATGAGGTGAGTCCTAATATTTTCCTCATTAACCTGTTGACAAAATGCAGGTGGGCAGAGAGTAATCCAGGGCTCACAACAGTGGAACAAGGATTAGGACTTGAGCAGTCTGGCTCAGAAATCAACAAAGGATACCACGGAGGTGTCAAAAGGTCATGTACACAAGACTGAGCCCTGGGAAAGTTTCACTAGCAGCCTCAGCAAGGTAAGAGGCTTCACGTGTCCTCAGGGCATCCCTTCCCTTTACCTTATGCAATGTGACACACAAGCCACCAAGGTAAAAATGTCACTATTTTTATTTCCATTAAAATAGAGGCTGCAAGCCCTGGATGGTAGCACAGTGGATGAGGTGCTGGCCTGCGAACCCGAAGGTCTCTGGGTGGATTCCCAGCCAGGGGGCATAACCAAGTTGCAAACCAGGTCTCCAGCCAGGTCCATGGCAGGTGAAAGGCAACAATACATTGATGTTTTTTTCTCTCTCTCTGCTTCTCTAACTCTCTCCCTTCCTCTCGCTCTGGAAATAATAAATAAAATCTTAAAAGATAAAATAAAATAAAATAGAGGCTGCAGTCTTTTCCCACCTTACTTAGGCAACCTGACACTGCTCAGAAGAAGCGGGAGAGTGGGAGTAGCGCGGCATCTAGACCACCAGAGGGCGCGCTAAACCACGGACTCTGAGGGGCCGGGACCTAACCAACGGGTCAGGATTCAAGAACCCGAATGCCTGGAACAAGGTCTTCTGCAGAGCTCACTTTCGACATAACCATCAGTTTCCAAGATGGTGCTCTCCGATGGGCTGGTGCAGGATAGGGAAGCGGTGAGGCAGAGGTGGAGGCAGTAAGAATGTCACTTGCCCCAGGAGTAACTGCATCTTGAATTCCCTTCCACCAGGGAGAGGACAATGCCTAACCCACGGAATCCCTTCGGTACATGCTCCTACAAATGGAAAGACCACTCACTTATTCATTCAATGCAACCCAGAAGGACGTCTTGAACATGAGGGAGACAGCAGTGAGGAAGACAGAAAAAAACCCTCTGCTTTATGGGGGTACTACAGTAGAAGGGGAGACAGGAAACAAACAAACAAGACAGTGTTGGGCTGAGCTGAGTGAATTTGATGAAACAAGGCAATGCGATAATCACAAGGCACTGAGGAATGGTTGAACTTCATTGGACAGATGTATGCATTTGTCCAAACTCTAAGCTGCATACTTAAGATGGGTGCATTTCGTTGTATGTAGATTTTATTCCGATAACAAACTTTTTTAAATAATGAAGAGTGACTGGGGAAGAGGGACATTACTAGGGTGATCAGGATGAACTCTGCAGAAGGAACACTTGAGCTGAGACTTGAAAAATAAAATGAAGTAGCCATGGCAAAATGGCTGGTGTCTCTCCCCACAGCACCTTGGCAGGAAGATAAACTGTATGTTCAAAAGGCCCAAGTTGAGCGTGTGCTGAGGGTTTGGGGAGGCAGGTGTGAGCAAAAGGAGCAGCATGTGGGTATGTGAGATGCGGTGGAGGAGGTAGCCAGGGGCTGATGATAAGGGCGTTGAAGACTGTGGAGAAGTTCATTCTCTATGTGCAGTTGGCAGCCGTTGCGGAACCAGGCGGAGGAAGGATAGAGCTTCCCAACATGATGGACCCCAAGGACACCTCCAGGCAGAGCCTAAGGAAAAGGGAAAAGGAAGCAGCTGCCTGAGGACTGGTGGTAGGAGTGGCCTAAGCAGGTGGATAACTGGAACCCAGGTTGTCAGGGAGAGCACAGCGGCCACAGGTGGGAAAACAGCAGGGCATGGGCGGTACCTAGATGTCAGGAGGAGCCAGGATCACTTGGAGGATTCCAAGGCCTGGGGTGCTCAGCAAGTGGACACCAATGTGTGTCCCTAAAATGAGCCCAAGAACACAGCCAAAACATGGGTGAGAATAGAGAGACAAAGCTATATGCCATCAGCAGAGAGGACACTGCCTAGCTGCTATAGTGGCCCCTTATGAGGCCATGGGCCATCTTGTGGACACAGCCCAAGGAAACCCCAGTGTTCAGGGAACAGATGCCAGGCCAATCCACATGGAGCATAAATTAAGCCCTGAGCCTATAGGGCAAAGTGTTTCTGTAATACGGGCAGGTGGCTGAGAACTCAGCTGTGTGTCCCCAGAATGCCTTCACTCATTGTTTCTGCCTGGTGGCTACCTTTGCATCAACAGCCGGGTGCACTGAAAAGAAGGAAGGAAACCAACTCAAAGCTGCCCTCAAACACCCAAGGGCCTGGACTCCTTAGAGAAGGAAAGCCAAGTGAAATGTCTGAGATGGAGCCATCTGCCACCACCCGAGAACAGACTCACCCAAGGTAAGACAAGTTGGAGCAGTCACTTGGGCAGGGAGCAAGAAAGCAGAGGGGCAATTTCAACATGTTTTTCAAGCTTATGCAGGGGAGGGCTCAGCCTTCTGAATTACCGAGTGGCTCTTTCTCTGGGAGACACTGTCTCTCCAGACACACCCTCTTTCTTGTCTCTCTGTGTCTGCCATCTTAATTGTTTCCAGTGTTAAATGAATGACAGGGGGAAAGAACCAAAGCTTCCACAGTTCACTAACTGCTTTGGGAATTACTCATCAGCATGAGGTGGCCTTGAGATGGCTCCAAAGAAGGGAATAGTTACTGAGAAGTGACGGTGCTAAGAGCTGGAGTCTGAGGTCAGTCCTGCGTTGGCTAAGAAAGGAAAAGTAATTAACAGTACACAGCTTGGCTTTACAAAGCATTTGTAATATAATGTAAGGACCGGACATGGATCCAACCAAAAGTTATGATGGGCACAAGAAGGTGGGGAAGGAGATGGAGAAAAACAAGACCCCAGATGAGCAAATCAGAAAGGGTAACATCTATGTGTTACTTATAGATAAACTGGAAGATGGCAAAGAATTGGCTGAATGTGTTAAGTGCCTGGAGGAGGAATGAGGGTGAGGCCCAGAAGAAGCAGGAGCAACAGGTCTCTTGACAGTTTAAACCAGATGCATGTCTATCATTGAAGAAAAGGGAAACTACATTTTGAATAGTTAATCCATGACAGGAAAAGGTATCGGCCCATCCTATTCAAAAGGTAACCTTTAACAATTATATATCGTTCCAACCTTTTTCAATATGTTTATATGGAGCATTTGTGTGTGTGCGCACTACACGTAAATAATAACATCCTGTCTGTATCTTTTACCAATTCGTTCCCATTTAGGCCCACATGTCAACATTGTTTCTTGACAGGTGCTTTCAGTTAGTGGAATTGACATTGTGCCAGGTGTATGGATTCTAGTATACTTTCTCTACAGATTCTGAGTTAAGAAACTATGCCACACTGTGGGACAAATCTTTATTACCAGGACTTCAAGCTCCCTTATCAAGTCCACTGAAATCAAATTATTATCTTTCAGTAAGTCTAAGGGAGTATTATAGATCTCGAATTTGCAGGGGATGCCTTTGGGAACATTTTCCTTGGAGGGGTAAAACAGTTGATGTCAGGACAGTCCACAGGGTTCACTTACAATATCCTGTAGGGATTCTTGTGCCTGGCTTGTCTGTTACATAGCATTCCAGGGGTTTTGGTTTTTGGTTTTCTTTCAACATGCTGAATGTCACACTGGCCTAAAGAGCAACTTGGTGACATTAAAGGCAGATTAATTTTAGTCTTAAAAAGCCTAAAATCTGTATTATTTTCATCTTAATTCAGGATGAATTTCAGTGATTACAATGGTTAAAAAAAATACATGGTGTCCCCAGATGACTTGGAGGCCCCAAGTCAAAAGTGGAATAAAGTTCTAAAGAATATTACTTGACCTTATTTTCGAAACTGGTTCCTCAGGTGATGGGTGTGCACCTGGGGCTAAAGGCATGTTGTGGTGAGGTTTTATGGTGTTCAGCACAGGGAGAATCAGAGTTGGACTCTCTTAATACTGCTTTATTGTTGTTCAAGGTTTTAAAGTTTAAGGTCAGGATTATTAGGGTTTAGGGCTCTGAGGTTCCAAATTCAATTTAGGCCCAGGCAAGCCTCAGGGTAATTTATGTCACTATTCTCATGTCGTTAGGATTATCAGAGTGACGGCCTCCCGTCATTACAGGGATGGGTGTAGGGTTAGGGTGTATGTGAGTTGGCTCCAATCTTCTTTCCAGAGTTTAGAGTTCAGGGTAATTCCTTTATGGTAATCAGACTTTAAGGTTGTCAATGTCAGTGGAATCAAGATCCCTTTGTTGGGAACTCATGGTTTTCCAGTTTAGGATAAATAGCTTCCCTGGTTCAGGGTTAAAGTAAAAGTATATAAACAGAGCTCTGGTCTTTGGAGCATAAATGTTGAATCTTTGGGGTGTGGGGTAATTGGGGTCAGGAAAGACCACCAACACAATTCCTGCTCCATTACCTGTTACGGTTTAGGATTGTTGGATCATTAATGTCAAGTTCATTGGAGTTGTTAGCATTAATGTCATTGAGACTGGGAAACTCAGGCTCATTAGATCTAGGCTCCCCTGGAATATTTAAGGTCAGTTTGGGGTTAGGATAATTGGATCTAATTGAATTGTTTAGGGTGTCTGGGATCTTAAGTGTATTTAGGATCTCTTGGGTCTGTTAGGTTCTTTTTAACTGCTGGGGTTTAAAGTTATTTAAAGTCAATTAAGTAAATTTGGTTTGTGTGACACTTTAGGGAGATGTAAGGTTTACGATCTTTTATAGTCTATTCTGATCTTTAAGTGCAGTTAGACTTGTTTGAGTTAGTTTAGGGTCATGTGGGATCATTTGGGGCTTAGGGTTTTAAGCATCATTTCAGAAACGAGGATGTTTTTGGTTGTTTAGGAGTTAGGGTTTAGCTTTGTTTAGGATCTTGGAGAACATTTTAGAATATAGAATATCAGCCCTGGCTGGTGGCACTGGATAAGGTGCTGACCTGTGAACCCAAAGGTTGCCGGTTCAATTCCCAGCCAGGGCACATAACCAGGTTGCAAGCCAGGTCTCCAGCCGGGTCTGTAGCTGGAGGCAGGTGAAAGGCAACCATACATTGATGTTTCTCTCCCTCTCTCCCTTCCCCTCTCTCTGAAAAATAATAAAATCTTAAAAAAAAAAAAAAAAGAATATAGAATAGTTTTAGTTCTCTTAGGATCTTTTTGAGCCACTTTGGTTTACGTAGCTTCTAGCCTTGTTGTTTAAAATGTGGTGTGTGAACCAGCAATATCAACATCTTATGGGGATCTGATAGTAAGGCCAAATCTGCTGAATCTGAATCAGCATTTTAATGACAATCTGCTCTCAAGAAGTCCTCTCTTCTAGGGGGATTTGAGGTCATTTGGGATCATTTTCAATTATTAGGGTTTTAGGGTTGTCACATGGCATGCCAATGACATGTCACGCGGCATGAGCCACTGGGTCATTGGCATAATTGGGTTCTTTAGAGTCCTTAGAATTAGGCTTTTTATCTTCAATTCAGGATGTTTTATGAATTTAGAGTTAAAAGTGTTTAAGGTTCCAAAATAGAGTCTTTAAGAGACTTACTTGCAAGATTAGGTTCTCTTGGGGTTAGAGCTTTGTAAGAATGGTTAATATCACTTGACATCATTTAGTGTCATTGAAGATCGGGCTTGAAGTCACTTTGAGTAATTTATGCCTCTTCAAGGTCTTTCAGGTTGTTTGAAGTCGGGCCATTTCTGGTATTTTGAGATTACAAAGGGTTTAGAAGCCTTTGGAGTGATTTATGGCCCATTCAGTAGGTTGCAATGATCAGAGGTCATTTTATTGGGGATTACAGGGACAAAGATTTTAAGAAACTTGGGTCAAGACCTTGTGGTTGTCAGTTTTGGTGTCCTTGGCATTTTGAGGTCTTCGTGTTTAGGATACATCTGGGTATTCATTTATTCATTCCACAAATATTATCAAGGTGCCTGCCAAAGGTCAGGTCCTACTCTAGGTGTTGGGGTTGCCCCCATAGAGTCCGGGTTGTAGTGGAGGAGGGAGATAAATCAACAACTATATTCACACAGTGAGAAGTGCTCTGAAGAGAACAGAAGAGGGTAATTGGCAGCAGGGCAGCTGATTGAGGTGGGGCACTCAGAAAAAGTCTCACTAAGAAACAAGAGTTGTAGTGAGACCTGAATCAAAAAGGAGGCAAGCATGTGATGTGCTGGGGGGAGAATGTTCCAGAAAGAGAGAATGGTGATGGCCAAGTCTAGCATGTTTGAAGGACAGCAGGCTAAAATGTACAGCGCAGTGACCATTGAGGAGGCTGGAGGCAACAGGGTTTCAGGAATAAGTGTGGAGAGACCATTTAGTTCTAATTAGGATAAGGACTCAGTCTCAAGATCATTTGGAGTCACAGACTATCAGGTGGATATTTTAGGTTTAAAGTAGGTTCATTCAAGGTTTAGGGGCCTTGGAGGGTTAGGAGCCATTAATGCTCATTTCGGATCTTTTATGAAAACTTAAGATCTTTTATTGTTGTATAGGATTTTAAAAAATTCACTCAGGATCATTTAGCATAAGTATTATTGTTAAGACGTAGGTTTTAAACTTTTTAGGTTTTACAGTTATTTAGAATTGTTTAAAGTTATTTAGCATTTGGTGTCATTTAGAGCTTTTTAATTATATCTTGACTGTCTTAAGGTTATTTATGGTCTTTTTCAATTGGTGTGATCTTTTAGGGGTATAGCCCATGCTGCCCTGCTCTGGAAAAACCTCACTGCCTTTAAGTACCTACAAGAAAGCAACTACAGGTAGGTCTCCAGCCAGGAGCCCTGGCCCTGGGTGGTCCAGTCTGACTCCTTGTGTCATCTCCATTTGTCCTTAGATGGTCTGTTTCTTCCTTGATATTTGTACAGGACTTGGTATCTTAAGCTGTGGTGTCATTTTAAAATTGTCCCTGGTTGAGCCCCTGTGATGAGTATACTAAACAAATTCATTTGGGTTTTTTTCAAGGTACACAAGGAAGGATAGGGGAATAGTGAGTGTCCTGCGTGCCCAGGTAGGGTGAAGCACACATCCAGAACCTTCCTCACAGGCCTTGGTTAGCCATGCAGGCACTGATCCAGTAAGAAAGAAAGTTGGACAGTTTGGCAACATATTCTGGCTAACCTCAAGTTTCCAGAATTTACAATAGTTTTTTTCTTCTTCTTCTTCTTTTGAAGGCTTTTGTTTGTCCAATGCCTGAAAGCCTTTAGAGTACAGTTAGAAAGGGAGTTTGGTATTCAGGGTGACTGAGGCTGAACACAAGGAATTCCCCAGCTCTTCACAGTGAAAGACATCAGGGTGACTGGTTTTCTCAAGGACCCTGGCTCCATGGATGTGATCCTCCCATCTGGCATGTGTGTGTGTGTGTGTGTGTGACACATGTTGCATATAATGCACATACACACATGTGGTTTGGGCACATAGAGGTGGCAATGTTGGGCCTCCTATTACAACAGGGGTGTTGGTGCCTTTTGCCAGGAGGAAACTGGCCCCACCCAGCACTGAGCTAAGAGCGTAGCTGGCTGTAATCTTTGGGGTTTTTGTGTTTTTTGTGTTTTTGCAAATGTGTGTGCTTTAGGGCCTTCAATATTTTTGGGTGTACTAAACAGGAAATTTGAATCCAAAAGCCAATGTAGAAACATAACAACAACAACAACAACAAAAAAAAACAAGTAGAAACATAAAGAAAATTTCATTCCCCTACTCATAGGTAACTTTTTTCTTTTAAGATTTTATTATTTTAGAGATAAGGGCAGGGAGGGATGGAAGAAAGAGAAACATCAATGTATGGTTGCCTTTCACCTGCCTCCAGCTACAGACTTGGCTGGAGACCTGGCTTGCAACCTGGTCATGCGCCCTGACTGCGAATCAAACCTGCAACCCTTGTGTTTGCAGGTTGGCACCTTATCCACTGAGCCACCAGCCAGAGCCTTAGGTGACTTTTTCATAGGCTTTTATACATAGTTCTGCAGTCATACTGAGCAGGCTATTTTATTCACTTTAATAATATTTTCCAAGGTTTTATATGAATTTTATACTTTTAATTGCTGGATAATACTTATGATTACCTTTTTTATTTTACCCAGAGCTTTATCACGAAAAGAAGGAACGTAAGAAGAAAAACTCCTACTTTTTTTTTTTAAATAATTGAGTCATACCCACTTGGCTTTTTATTAGGATTACTTACATTAGTTTGGGGAGAGTTGCTGTCCTTGCAATCCATAAATGAGGTACACCTGCCCATTTCTAAATTTTATTTCTGACCCATAGAAATAAAATTAATGTGTATATGTTCACATTGTTTTAGCAACCTTGCAAAATGTATTTAGTATTTCTAATAATTTCTCTCTCGATCATTATAACCATTTTACATTCAACTTTCACTTACTGGTTTCTTTTAATGATGAGTCATGGGGGTTATAATTTGCTTTTTTTGCTTAGTTAGCACAAGGGATTTTGGACAAAGCACTTAAATTGATTTCTGTGACAACTCATTTTATTGCCAAAATTTGGTTGAGAAACCTGAACAATGTAAGTGAATAATACATTACATTTCTGTAAACATGTCCCTTACCTTTAGAATCTTTCCTTGAGATCATTTTAAATTCCAGGCTTTTTATAATCCCACACAGTCATTGTTTGCTGTACGTGGGATTTCTTAAGAACAGTTTGTTCGCAAAATTATAGCCCAGACATCTCTGAGGTATAATGACTTTCCATTGGCAAAACATACCCACACTGTCCTGTTCCTTCTGCCCCAAATCTGGCACCAGCTACCCAACTGGGAACCCAGGTTTCTTCCAGGGGAGGATACTGTAAGACCCAAATTTCGGTGCTATTGATACTCAGCTGGTTCTGCAGGCATGGACAGGGTGCCATTCAAAGTCCCAAATTAATGTTAAGATGCCCAATTTTATAACTCCACTAAAAAAAGGATGTCTAATGCAAGAACATTTAAATCAGTATTATCAAAACTTTTAGCATATAAAATATGATTGCCTTCTATCAAAACTTGTATTTAGAGATCCTAAAATTTAAAGTTAACTCCCCCCCCCCCCATTTTATTGTGAAGATTTTATTTACTTATTTCTAGAGAAATAGGAAGGGAGGGAGAAAGAAAGGGAGAGAAACGTTGATCAATCAGTTGCCTCTTGTATGCCCCCCACCGGGGACCTGACCCACAACTCAGGCTTGTGCCCTGACCAGGAATCAAACTAGCAACCTTTTGGTTCGCAGGCCAGCACTCAATCCACTGAGCCACACTAGCCAGGGCTAAAACTTTTTAACATTTATAGAGTTTTATGTACTTTACAAAACTTGCACTTTTCTAACTTAAGACTTCATCTTAAAAACATCACATGTGAAAATTATGATTAGCTGCTTTTGGCCAGTGTGTAGGGGACCATATTCATCATCCACCCAGGGACATTTTGAAAGCAATAAGAGGTGCTGTTGATAACTACACTAGAATAACAGACAGAACTGGAATTGTCCTGACCAAACTAGGGCTTGCAGCCTCTACCAATGGGCCCATAGTTTTAAAACTTGTTAAAACTAACTTATTGATATACTTACATAGTTAATTTACATATTTATATAACATATGCTTAAATCGTACATAGTAATTTTTATATTGCATGGTTTTAAAATAAAAAGGAGCAATGTCCATTTTACCCAAGTTCAATTTTCAGGAGGTTCGCTTTCATCTAAGCATCTCAGCCAAACCTGTTCAAATGTATTCAAAACTTCACAATAAAGTCTTCTGCTCACAATAAGCTTAGCTCAGTAAAAACTTCATTACCTAATGGGCAACACAAAATTATTTCGTGAAATCTGCCTCCTTAAATCAAGCCGAAAACTGCTGCCTCCTTTGGCAGAAGGCTATTCACATATGTTGCATGGTTTTAGGCCCCCTAACTTCTATATGACTTGCTGCTTGAGTTGGGGTCTCAGTGGGGCCCCCACATGGACCATTTATCATATTTTGTCTATGTCAGCTACATAGACATCTCCACGTGCATGTTGTACGGTACAAAAACCTCACTGTCTTGGCAAGTGTCAACTGCCTGCCTGTCAGTGTCACCCAGGTTCATTAACTCAGCCACTAAAAAGCAACTCTTTAGAATGAAAACTCTAAATATAGGACATAAAAAGAACACTTAAAGGGAGCCATGATTTATCCAAACTTTTCTCTTGTTCTAAAATATATATAAGCATCCTTTGAGGGCACTGTTGAAATTTTTGTCTCAGTTGTTACCTTTTTCTAGACATCAAATTATATTGGTCATTGTTTATGCTCCATGGCCAGTTCCCTGGGAAGATAACTGTCAGTCACATATCCAAATGTTTTGGATTAACCACGTAACTCCTCTGTGTTAAGGGTTTTCCAGAAGAACAGAACCAATACAACATGTATACGTAGAGAGAGATTTAGTTTAAGGAGCTGGCTCATACCACAGGGCAGGCTGGCAGGCTGGAGACTCGGAAGAGCTGATGTTGCAGCTCAAGTGCAAAGGCAGACTCCCTGCTCCCACAGGGGAATCAGTCTTTTCCTCCTTTGGATTTCAACATGGTGGAGCAAATCTGCTTTACTCAAAGTCTATTGACTTAAATGTTAATCTCATCTTTAAAAAACACGTTCACAAAAAACCTCTAGACTGGTGTTTGACCAAATACCTGGGTACCATGGCCTAGCCAAGCTGGCATGTGGTGACTCGTAGGGGATTGCCTCCAACAGCGACCAGCCCAGGTCCCCACACACGCACAGAGTGCATGGCTGTTCCATAGATGAGAAGACCAAGTCCTAGAATAAGGTGCAGTGAGTTCATCCCAACAAGTGAGGACAGAATTCCAGCCTCATTGAATGGGAGTTTCCAGTTCTTTCACTGTGGCCTGAACTCAAGTTTTATACAGGGGCATTCTTATTTCACTTACTTGGAATATTACGACCAAGTGTAAGCCCATTCAAACCATAAAGTCTAGGCCAAGGAAATCAACTTTTCTTTTGGGTTCACTTTCACATTCCTACCCTCCGTCCTAGTGTAACAAAGAGCTTCCTACCCAGTGGGCACGCACACACACTCATCCACATAAGACTTCTCTTTGAAAAGTGCTTTATTCAACAAGATCTAAGTCAAGTGCATTAAAGCATTAAAGTTACAGAAGTTCACGGCTCCCTGTGAAGCCTTGTCAAATTACATTAAGACATCTAAACGCATGAATTTATTAAGTTCAGAACCAAACATTAAACCAGGTCATGTACCATTGCCGAAAGTCAAGTTATGATTACAAAAGGAAGAAAGAAAGAAAGAAAGACTTCACAAAACTAAAACAAGTTGGGTAACCCTTAGGAAACACTAGCAAAAACATGCCAGAAGCCAGAAGCCTGGGCAACAGGTCTGCAATCCACCTAAAAGACTCAAAAGTCCATAGATAGATGCTTTCCCTTAACAGCCTGTCCGCGTCTTGTGCTTGGTTAAAACACAGGGGGCGCTGTAACCTCCTGTGGTTGGGTAAACACTTTCAATTCCATTCAAAAGAAGGGGTGACACATTTCTTTTTACTTCTACCTTGATAGGAGATCATTTTCCTATCTCATCTGATTCAAGCAAGACTTGGTGTATAACAATTTAAGTAGATTCTCGAAAATGTAGGCTGCTGCTTCTGGGGGGCTCAAGGACACCTCCTCTCTCCCATCCTAGCCCCTCACATCATGGTTTGGTCACTAGGAGACTCTGAAATTCCCTTGTTCAGACAGAAATTTCTGACTTGGAGATGCACATATGATACCATGCTCTCCATGCCCCAAAGCTTTATACTTATTTTAAAACACATCTTCTATTTTCTTTAAAGATTCTTCTTGCCCTGCAGTGACTCTTTCCACCCTCCTGCCACTGAAATAACCACCCAACTCTGCAGAAAGAATTCCTGCCAAGATGTGTTTGCATCTGAGAATTCTTTTTTTTTTTTTTTCATCACAAGCCAAAGTCTTATCTGCACTGATGATAAAATGTCCTTATCTAGAAATTTCCAGGAGAGAGTATAGTGCTGTCTCCCTAGTAGCAAGAGGGGTGGAAATACTTCTTTAAGTCTCGGACCATAATCTCAACCTTAGGTGTCTGCAGTTTGCACTTGGATGGGTGGCTAACCTGAGCTGCTCTTGCCTCAAACTCAACTCCTAGTTAAAGACCAGTGTGCACTTCCTTTCCAGGTCACACTGTCACACCCATCCTCCGTGCTTTCAGCCCCTCCCCCAGGTAACCCTGCCCCCCTTTAACTTGTCACCTGCCCACTGATATAATCACAGAGAATGTGATCTTGTGCTTAATTCCACCATCACCTGGGGGAAAGGACACCCTTCCCAGCCAGATGGACTCAGGTTTTTCTTCATTTGATCACCTTGTAACATAAACCCTTGGCAAAAGAAAGCAGTTGTGGCTATAACTGCTTTTCATAAGTCAGGGAAAAAAACCCTATAAATTGGTCTTTGTTCTTCACATGATTTCAGGTTCACTGCATGCAATTACATAAACCCACACAAACCAGCTGAGAAGTTCAAAGGTGCAGGCCCATCTGATACCAGTGAGAAAATCCAGCGCCACAACATGGAGCGCTGTCTGCTGCTATTTCAAAGAACTTTTCCAAAACTCCTGATCGGGTTACTAGGATGTGAGAAATGATATCCAAACAGGATGGGCCAAGATGAAAATGTGTGGCCTGCATTAAATGGAATGTATTTTGTAAAATACGGTTTCCCATCATTTCCATCCCAACCCCCATCTTTAAAAAGCCAAGTCTACCTTAGACTTGCTCAGAGAGTGATCTGGCAAACCTAACATTTCACATTTCCACATTTAACACTACCATAGTGCTAGTGCAAATTAAAGGGAACTTTAACAAACCAGAAAAAAAAAGCTGTCCAGTAAAAGTTAGTGGTTAGTATTTGCTTAGTGGAAATTCTTCTCCCCGGTCCTTCAAGAATTATTGGGGCCAATAATTCCGAAGGCTTTGAGCATTCAGCATAAAAATAACTGGAGAAGTTTTCCAAGTCATTTTCTCAAGTGCAAAACTCAGGAAGTGTGTTTGCTCTTACAAACTGCTTTCCCACCATTCACAGAGGAAGCCTCCCCTCCACCCTTTTTCTCCAAGTCTGTGGGTTCTGCAAAGCCCAGCGAGGTGTTTGAGACAGAGGCCCTCCGGATTCCCAGTCCGCACCCCACTGGGCAATCGGTGCTGTCCCCACAGAAGAGGTAGGCTTGCTAAGAGACCCCTGGCAAAGTGCCAGGTGGCAGCATGCCATCTTTCTGAAAGCCAACAATGAGACCGCAGCTGTGAGCTATGTAAAGGGGCCAGGAAAGCCACAGCAGTGGGAAAGGAGGAGGAGGGCCCCTGGGGCAGGAACAAGTCTACTGCAAAGAGCTACCTTCTTTGCAGGCACCAATTAAGGCTTCTCCTTTCCTCAGTGGGCCAGCTCTTCAAATCAGTCTTGGAGAAGAGGTGGGGAAGAGATGGGGAGCCTCCCTTCCCCAGCGAGGCTCACTGATGCCTGCTACCCACATCTCTTGACCTTGCTTGATTGGTCTCCATAGGCAGCCACCCTGCCCCAAGCACCTGTCTGTCCCTCTTCAAACAGGATCAATCACACTGGCATCCCACTGCCTGGGAATCTCCCTGATCGGGGCCACAGGGGACAGACTGTCCCTGCCCTTTTCCCCTGACTGGGGTCTGCTCTAAAGATCACCGAGGTGGCTGCTCAGAGAAGTGGAAAGAGGTCCATCCTCCCTTTGCCCCTTCACAGGCCAGGCCCAAGAGCTTCCCTGAACCCCACATTCAGTCAAGTCCTCATTCTTGGGAGTCCATCCCCAGAAGGCAAGGACAACATGTAAGCATCCAGCCTTGGAAAGAAGGAAGCCTTGCCTTCAAACACACAGAAGTGCAGCTTCAAGCGCAGGAAGACCCCATGTGAAAATGGGCTGGGCTCACAGGCACCTGTCACGTCAGCAAGGAGCCGCTACACTTCCCTAAGGAGGCACTTTCTGGCCACCACCCTAGGAAACACCCAGGCCTAGGTCACACAAACCAGCCAGTGCCATGTGCAAACCAGCGAGGCCTGTTTCATGAGATCCTTCCTTCAACACAGGAGAGGCGGCTATGAGGAGAGGACAGAGGCAGAATCCATTCCTTATAGGTGTCCAGAGGTCACTACATACATCTTTGTTATTTAAAAGCAAACTTTCCAGTGTAAAAACATGGGCTTATTGCATCTCCCCCCACCCCCCACCGATGTTTTATCTTTCTCCTTCCATCAACCTGCCCCAAAATGTCATTTTGTTCATTTCCAACGATCTCACAGTCACAGATCCTTCTGGGCATACAGGGAGAATCTCTACTAACATCAATACCCCAAATGTGAGTTCGTTGAGCCCCCTCCCCCTTCTAAATAAGGGCTGCTCCCAGGCACTTGAGGAGAGAAATTTTTCTTCTGTCTAAAGCCCCTCAGAGATTGGTGACTCCCCTGATTTTTTCCTGCCCATGAGTCGCCCATCCACCAGCCTCACGGCACTTGTGCTGGTTGCTTGGAATTTAATTGCATGTGAATATATCAGGTAGGCACATGGACATGTATACGTGTGCACGTGTGTGAGGACGTGTGTGCATACATACACATTTTGGGTCCTCCTAGTAACAAAATTCAAAAGTCCTTGTGAATGAAAGAAAAGAGGAGATTGGGGATCCATGGGTGGGCAGTTTTCTGCCGGCTTCTCCATCTAGGAGCTGAAGAGGTTTTTAAAAGCTTCTGTGGAAGGAAGGCTCTCAGCTCCCTGTGGGTCTTCTCATGGCCACAGGCCTTTGTGGTGTCTGGATCCCCTCCTGCTTGCGGCTCAGATCGTTTCTAGGGTCTCAGCTATCTCCTCCAGCCTCTGCCGAATCATCAGCCGGAGCACGGTGTACCTGAGGATGGAAACGGCGGCAGTGCAGAGCCGAAGGCAACCCACACCTCCCCTCAACCCTACCTCCCAGCCCAGGCCACAGTGTGGGCGGCTGTTCTGTCCCTTTGCTTCTGTCATTGGCCCACGATAGCCATTGGACTGCTGTGTTCACTTCCGCAATAGGATAAAAAGGACAGAGAAGGGTAACTCCAAACTGGGTTATTTTTAAAAATATTTTATTTATTTATTTTTAGAGAGACAGGGAAAGAGGGAGGAAGAGAGGGAGAGAAACATCCATGTGTGGTTGCCTCTTGCGTGTGCCCCCGGCTGGGAACCTGGCTGGAGACCCAGGCATGTGCCCTGACTGGGAGTCAAATCCACTACCCTCTAGTTCGTAGGCTGGTGCTCAGTCCACTGAGCCACACCAGCCCAGGCCAAACTGGATTATTTTGCTATAATTAGAAAATTTGGCTAAGAAGGATGAGAGGGTGAAATAATGACAGAAACAATAAGGGTCCCATTAACCCTTAGGGCATTACGCAGCACAGCATAAGTTGTTATTAAAGTTTGGCACAAAGCAGGTGTTCAATAAATGTGAACTGCTATCATACTAGTTATTATCATTAACACAGCATTGGCTTTATTCTGTAGTGGCAAAAATCAGTCGATCTGACTGGTGGCACAGTGGATAAGGTGCTGGTCTGTGAACCCAAAGGTCACTACACTGGTTCAATTCCCCAGCCAGGGCACAGAACCAGGTTGCAAGCCAGGTCTCCCGCCAGGTGAAAGACAACCATACAACGATGTTTCTCTCCCTCTCTGCCTCTCTCCCTTCCCCTCTAAAAATAATAAATAAACAGATCTTTTAAAAAATCAATTGATCGTCATACTTTTTTTTTTTTTTAAGATTTTATTTCATTATTTCTAGAAAGAGGGGAAGGGAGAGAGGCAGAGAGGGAGAGCGACATCAATGTATGGTTGCCTTTCACCTGACTCCAGCCACAGATCTGACTGGAGACCTGGATTGCAACCTAGTTATGTGCCCTGGCTGGGGAATTGAACCTGCGACCTTTGGTTCGCAGGCCGGCGCCTTACCCACTGTGCTACCAGCCAGGGATGATCGTCCTACTTTTTATGACTGTGTATAACAAAAAGAAAAATCATAAAATCCTCTCCAGAGAGAAGTTTTACTGGACTTGTCAGCCCAAATGCCACTTCTACAAGAGAAGTGTTAAAAGGGGTAACAGAGGAAAGGACTTGACAGGTAGACCCTGCTCAAACTGCCTGCTAAGACAACTTTCTAAAGTCCCCAGAACATTATTATGTCTCACACCAAAATGAGAAGCTGACACGACGCTAAAGTTTCATGTCCTCATCTGGAATGTGGATTCATTGATGGGAAGGCCCTGACGAAGGTCCCTAAGACCCAGGCCTAGGCAGCCGCTGGGCACCGTGCAAGGCACCTGAACAAAACAGCGGTCTCAGTCTCACGTCTCACGGAGGCCCCAGGAGAAGCCCAACCAGCCACCCGGGGTACTTACTTGCGCATCAACTTCTTTACTTCCCGATCTTCCTCCTCCTGCAGCTTTTGAATGAAGCTTTTCAGGACAGGCATCTCAAACTTTATATACTGGGCCACCTGGGGAGGGAGAGGTAAGTCTGAGGGGCATGCCCCTTCCCACCATTATTCCAATGCCTTTTGGCATCTCTCTCACATGAGGCCCAAAGCCTCAGGAAATCTATGTCTGCGTTAATCCAGGATTTCCTTCAAGACAGAAGCCAAGCCTCGTTCTTCTCAAGGCTGCCAGAGAGTGTGCAGTGAAGATCCCTTCATTTACAGGACACAAATGTCATTACCTCTCATTTTTCATCTCACGTATCCAATCCATGCTGAGGGGATGTCAAACATGGAGCAGCATTTGATCCTGATTCTGTGATGCGGAGAAAGACCTGAACCCATGATATTTAATATGTGTCTCTGGTCTCCACTAAGAGAACTTAAGGCACCATGGCTCAGAATGATGATTGTCTCAGTCAGGTCTCAAACAGGCATCCAAATGTCAGCTTGATCCTGAGAGGGTATGTGTGTGTCTATGTCAGGGGGCTTCCAGGTGAAGTGAAGTTAAATAGCCATTCCTTTCTTCCCCACCAGAATCCTCACCCTACTCTATCCACTCTTCTCCATGGGAGAACTGGATTTCTGTACCCCTTTCATGTTGGACTTGGTTGTGTCACTTGTTTTGGACAATGGAATGTTACGGGTGTGACATACAGCAACTCTGAGGAGAGGCTTTAACTGAGCTCACACAGTTTGGCCTGGTCTCTTGCACTCCAGCCATGAGAAGCATGTCCCAGGTAGCAACTGCCCTGGAGCCTGGGTCTCTGAATAAGAAATGCAATGCAGACCCTCAATCCCCAGCCGAGAGCGCAGCTGCTGCTACCAACCTGCAGAATCCTGAGCAAAAAGTAAATGTTTCCTGTTGTCAGTGGCTAAGATGTAGGGAATGTCTCTTAATGTAACAAAAACTCCTTGAAGTTGCTAAGAGAGAGTGCAAAAACTTCTTGGCCTGCCTACAGTGCCCAGAAAGGCTTAAAACACTTATTTCTTTTATGGAAATCACTTTGTGCCTGAACATTTCTCCAACAACTCCCACGGGCACACCCTCAACCTAGTCTGTGCATTCATTCTTCTGGCCCCAGGGCCATTCTGCTTCAACAAAATCTCGCATTGAGGAATGGCCACAAAACGGGGCATGGTCCTTGACAAGGAGTCAAGCTGTATACCCCAGTTGCAGGTAACCCAAACATCCCCCTGAGGGTAAGGTAGTCCATTGGCTGTAAAAGGACTCACGTCATAGGTGACCTCCTCCACCTGGTCCTTCTCCATAAGGAACACTTTGGAGACCTGCTCACACGGGCCCTGGAGGATTCGTGCAATCAGCGGGTAATCGGTGTTCTTCAGCTTCTGTTTTTCTGGAACACACAGCCAGAAGCAGCCCTGAGTTTGGCCTGAGGCCTTTGTCACCCTAAGTAGGGGTTAATTCAGGGGCCCAAATGGACCGGGCACCTTAGGAGATGCGGCCATACAAGGCAGCGAGACTGATTTGTAAATGAACAATTCCACAGAGGCAGCTCAAAGCAATTGTCCCCTCCCCTCCCCAACTCCCCAGCAACACTTCCATGCCTCAAACCCGTTGGAAGATGCTGCAATGAAAGAATTGGTTTTATCCATCTCTCAAGAAAATCTAGTTCCTTTCTTAATAGGCAGTTAGGTTATAGGGTTTGTTTACTGACCACACATCATGTTCCACAAGTCTTGGCGGCAAACGGCATTTGAAAGTCTCCAAATGATAAACAACAAAAGCAAATGACGCAGAGGGTGTTTAAAAAAAAATTTTTTTTAACTTGCTATTTTGAGTTAATGAAAAGTCGTAAAGCACACTGTGTTCTTCAGACTTACCACCGCTGGTATGGACCACGTACAAAGCAAACTCCTCCGCCGAATTTTCAATCTGAATCAGGAGCAAAAAATACTTGCTGAAAGCAGGTATTACCCATCTGAATTTTGAGCCATCCCTGCCTTATCACTGCAAAGCTAAATAGATTTTTGGTTTTGTTCAGGGGAGGGCTATTTATCTGCAGCTCTCAGAAGTGATGAGGAAATGGAGCAGCAGGTAACATTATCAACAATAACAGAGAGGGGCTAATGTTTATGGGGCTGGAGGAGATATTTTTACACACCTTACGTTTTAATTCACCAAATACAACAACCCCATATTGGGGTCCTGTTGTCCTCATTTTACAGATGAGGAAGCAGACGCACAGGGAGCTTAAGTAACTTGCCTAACTCATCCAACCTGCAGGTAGGTGATGGATGGGTACCTGAACCCAGAGCCTGTGCCCTTAGGCCGCTCAGTGACACTGGCTTCCATTAAAATAAGAATACCTGGTGTGCCTTGGCTGGTGGCTCAGTGGTTAAGCCACCGGCCTGTAAACCCAAAGGTCACTGGTTCAATCCCCAGCCAGGGCACATAACCTGTTTGCAAGCCACGTCTCCAGCCAGGTCCATAGCTGGAGACAGACGAAAGGCAACCATACATTAATGTCTCTCTCTGACTCTCTCCCTTCCCCTCTCTCTGGAAATAATAAATAAAACCTTAAAAAAAAAAAAAAAAAAAAAAAAGAATATCTGGTATCCCAAAGACTTAAGAGTAAGGGAACTATGGAAAACATAGTGTAACAGGGCTTTTAAAACACACACGTACTATAACTTGCCCATCTATTGAAGGTCCTTTTCCAAAGTAGGTTCCCCAACCGTGTTCCTGAAGTCAATCTGTGCACAGGACCCTAAACTGGTTGTCAGGTCCACGGTCCTTCCAGTGACCCATAAAGCCCTCAGTGCTCAGGTTTCCGTGGCACTAGAATCCCCTGCTAGCCTTGCTGAGCCCATTCCCCAGCCTCACCTCAGAGCCCGTCTGATGCAGGGGTGGGGCCCGAGAAGCTGTTTTTCTAACACACTCCCATGTGATGCTGATGCCTGGGGTCTGAAGAACCCATGCTTCTGCCCGGTGCCCCCCCTCGCCACATGCTCTCCGCAGCCCCCACTCCATACCTCTGGGGACCCCAAGGCACATGCCCTGCCTGTCTGAGGCCAACCAGCACAGGGAACTTGCCTTAAATTTGTTGAGCAGCAGCTTGAGGACCTGCGGGGTGGTCATGGTGCTGTTGATACGGACGTTGGTGACCGAGCCATAGGCCGGGGTAAACACGGACGTCTGTTAGGAGAAGGGTCCAGCTCAGGGCGGGAGTGGGGCAAGGATGAGGTCTAAAGCCCAGGAATCCCACCCCATTACCTGGCGTGAAGGGCACAGGGGCAGTCACACTCAGGCTATGCTCCCTAACCTCCTCCCAACAACCTGGCAAGCACTGGGCTTTGATATCAGCCATGAGCCCTCGGCTTTGCATAACTCAGGAGCCCAAGGGGTCTGAGACCTCCTGAGTGGCAGGGTTGGGGAGGGGGAGTAAGGCTAAACGAGGGAGGTCCTCTCCCCCAGTGAACATGCACGGAGTCCCTTCCACTGCAACTTCAACATGAGGAGGACTCTGACCACTTTCCCACAATGCACCTGCTTCTGAGGCCAGATGTGAACCGGGCAACAGGAAGGGTGGGAGGTTGGGGTCCTGGTACCCAATCATCTGAGTCTCACAGCTCTGCTTCGGGGGCTACCCTTGGCTCATGAAAAAAAACCCAGCAGGAGCTGAAAGCAACATAGGAATTTGCTGGTCTCTGACAAGGGGTGGCTGTGGGATCCTCTCAACCACCACCTAGGGCATCTCCAGATCAGGGTCCCTTGTTCCTCACAGAGCCTGCAGAGCTAACAGCCCACCTGCAGCACAAAGACCGAACAGCAAACACTTGGCTTCCCACATGTCCATAGCCTTGAAGTGGCAGCTGCCTACGAAGGGGTTTTGCCCATTTTCAGGCTGCCCCAACCCACCCCACAACCTTGTCCCCTCTACCTTGTGGTTGTAGAAATGGCCATTAATGGAGAAGCGGTGGCGTCTGATTCGCCGCTGGTCACTGGGTGTCCTCACGTTGCCCCGGCGGCGCACCCCAACATCACTGCGTGTACGCATCAGCTGGGGGGTCTCCTCCTGCAGGGGCTTCAGGCCCCTGGAGTCTGAGAGGGAAGGCGGAAGGGACTCTGCTGCCTGGACCCGGCGTGTGGCAGTTTGCACATGGTACCCGCTTAGTGGCCAGCGCTATAGCACCCACCACCTCCCCAAAAACGTATTTTATAAAATCACAATTTCTTGCTGGGGGAAAAACAACACCCTGCAAACTTTACTGAGAAGCAATACAGTGACAAGGTTCAGAGCATGGACTTCAGAGCCAGACTCTCAAGTTCCAGCTCTACTATTACTATAGAACAATAACCTCTCTTGCCTCAGTGTCCTCACATATAAAATGAATATAATAACAGCACTCACTTCATGGGATCGTGTGAGGGTTTAAATGCATTAATTCACATAAAGCACTTAGAATATTGCCTGGCCCAGGATAAGCATTACACTAGGAATGGCAAGATACTGCAAACTGACTATCTGTCAAACCTACAAATATACACCGCCTCAGACCCAGTGATTCCACCTGAAAGAATCCTGCAGGCACTGAAAAATATGTGAAATGACACATAAACAAGGCCATTGACTGCAACTTGGTCTGTCGTACCAAAAGACTGGAAATGACTTAACTGTCTCTTAGTAGGGAACGATTACAGAAATGGTCATTTCCCACACAATGGAATACCACAGAGCTATGCAGTTCTTTATGGATTTATATGGAACAATCCTCAAGATAAACTGATAAATAAAAATAGGGATGCGCAAGGGCCACCGCTTATATAAAAGGGGGAAGAAAAGAAATGGCATCCAACCAGAAAGGTGCGTATTTGCTTAGGTTTGCAAAGAACATCTCAAGAGACATGAATGCCTTTAGGTTGCTTCTATGGAGGGAACTGCAATAATGAGTAGATGAAATGGAAAACTTTACATTTTTAAAAATGTTTTTGAATCTTGAAATCATGTGGATTTTATTTATTCCGAAAATGAATGAACGTTTACAACATCTACCACATCAGTCTTCACGGCTGGCCTCAAGTTGGAGGCCACTCCCACCACGCACGTACCTGTGGGGCTTGATGTCTGGTCACTCTCGGCTGGAGCGTCCACCTCTGTGATCTGAATGTTGGGCATGGTGAGGGGCTTCATGATGGTGCTGGGGGCAGAAGACAAACAGAAGGGAGGCTGGTTCAACCCCCGTGAGGAGACACCCCCCATTCCTGCACAGGCAGCACTTTTCTTGTGCCAGGTGGGAAATAAAGGATTTGGGTGGGCTGTGCTGAGTGTCCCATGAGGCAAGGCAGCTCCAGGCTGAGGGCTGGGTGAGCGGTGGGAGGTCTGGAGAGAGAAGATGCTCATTCCCAGCAGCTGCAGCCACATAAGCACCTGATTCATCAGGGCCAGGACGGAGAGCAGCAACGAACAAAGCCCGTGTGTTGCTTGAGCTGAATTTCTACGCACATGTGGGTTCTGTAGCCTATTTGGGAATCCCCGGTAACGACCGTTTATTTCCCGAGATAAGATTCCAGTTCTGATCCACTTCTGTTGGGGGAATAACTCAGAAAATGCTTTGGCATCTGAGAGGAATGGAAAGTAACAGCTCAGCTGCCACAAGGGCCAAGGTGGTTTTGGAAGGGGTGCTGAGACGGCCCCCTCAGGGTCGCAGAGACTGAGCAGTGCCCATGAACCATGCTGGGGAAAGGGCCCCAGGCAGGCGGTCTGAGCTGAGACCTGCTGTTGCCATAACTGGCAAATAACTCCTCAAAGACAAAAAGGGCAATTGCAGCAGCTCCAAGAAACACACCCGAACTCAACAGAGGATGTGGCCAGAAAGGAGGATCATTTTTAACAATGAGGACCATCCCACAGTGAGAAGGGCGGGGGTTCGCTGGGACCCAGTGGGTAGATGGGACTCACGTTTAGGGGATGATAGTTTTAAGGGAAGACAATTAAATTGCAAAATCTAAAGGAACTTCCCATTGTACTATAATCTGTGACTCCTGACCCCAGAATGGAACTGGCGGAGCCTCTTGGGAAAGGCAAACGCTCAGCAACCCTCCTTCATCCAAAACCCTCTTTCTTGCTGAAGCAGAAACTGGTCTGTGTCCTTAACACAGTGGCCCAGGCGTTCACTGTACGACAGCAGGCGCCTGGGCTGACATTATTTACATCCCTGAAAACTCTCAGTCTTTGCAGGTTTCAAGAACCAACACCAGCTTGATGCGGCAGGAAAGGGAAAAGAAACGTGTGCAGGGTGAAGGGCCCTTCAGCAGGGCCAGCCAAAGGCCACGCGGTCTCATGAAATTTCGAAAGTCATCTCATGTAGGGAACGGAATGTAACCTAGTCTGGGAGTCAGGTGGAGCTGTGGAAAGGGTTTGTTGGTTGGAAATCAAGTACAGTAAACGTGCTAAACACAAAGCATAGTGTGAAAACAGCAAAAACAGATGGAACACAGGGCCATGGCCAGACATTCATTCCAGCATCTGATGGGATAGGCAACGACTTTCCTCCTTCAGTTCTCTTGGAAAACAACCAGATCAGCTTCAGCATTTGGCCACAGTGTAGGTTCTTCTCAACTTGAGAGAGAAAAATAGCTTTGGCTGTGGGATTTAACTAACATTCAATGCGGCCAACAGACAAGGCTTGCGTTCTCATTTAAAATAGAAAAACCATCTTGGTGGTTTCGGCCGAGAAGTTGGCAGCTTGCCTCATGGTCTGGTCAGAAGGCAGTCAGCATCAGCAAGTTTCAAGATGGAACAGACTAGTCACTTGACCCTAAAAACTGCAGTCCCAGAAAGACGGTAGGAAGGGTGTGCCTAACCAGGAGCACTTCGCTACCCGTTTGGCAGTCAAGAGAGCAGGGGAACAGGCTCAGTCTTCACAGATCTTCCAGGGGGACCCAGAAGAGAGGACCTCCCAGACTATTGGCCATGAAGCCACCATACACCTCGCTTGGTTGGCTCAGACAGCGTCTGATATTCCTTTCCCCTTGCGGGTTCCCCCATGACATGGAAAGCTCTGGTCTAAAGGTTCAAGCCCTAAATGTCTCCAGAGCAGGGTCTCCCTCCGAGGTGGTCCCAGGGGGGATGGCGTTGGGGCATCAGGTGTCCTGTCAGAAATCTGCAGGCTGAGCCTGGTGAGCCGCTACCAACGCCGCTCAGAGATTTGAGAACTCTCCATGAGGGGGGACACTCTGCTCAGCAGGCTTCAGGGCTTCTCTCTGACTCAGCGCCTCCTGTCCTCACTCTGACTGGCCCCCAGTAATTGTGGTGACAGGTGTGGAAGCCAGATCACAGCAACACCTGCCCCCTTTCTTCTCCCCGCAGAGCAGAGCAGGCGGGCTGAGGTGGAGGATATGAATTGGAGCTGGGGTCAAGGCTACCTGCTCAAAGACACACAGAAACCCCATGCTGCACACACCCCCGGTCCTCACTCACCCCTGCGCCCCCAAGTTACAGCCAGAGTGCCAGGAGGAAGAGGAGGGAGGGGGGCGAATGCGCTCGTTGTCATCCTGCATCTGCAGACGGATGGGCCGGCGCAGGCCCCAGGAAATGTTCAACAGCCCCTCCACGATGAACTCATCTTCTTCCTGCCCACAAAGCAATTGGTGCAGTGAGTCCAGGGAAGCGCGCTGCAGAAGCCAGCACCATGCTGGGGCACCACTGACAGCATCCTGAATGGACAGACCCCGGCTGAGCGCACCCAAGTTACAGTCACACAGCTGTAAGACACCCTGAGGTCGTGAAGGGGACTTGCAGGTCAGCACACAAGCTGCTTCAAAATTCAAGCATACAAGTGCAAATTAGAAAAATAGGGTGTTTTTATACTCATGGCTTTAAAGAAATCAAAATACATCTTTTAAGGTGAGACTAGGAGCAGTTTAGTCAAGGAACTGGCATGGACGACCCACGGACATGGACAAGTGGCATTGACTGTTGGGGGAGGAATGGATGGGTGGGGAAGGGGAGAGCAGAGGGTAAAAATGAGATGACTGTAATACAACAATAAAATTAAATTGTTTAAAAAGTGTGTACAACTTATAAATAAATACATGAAAATAAAATGAGACTAGTCTACTAACAGAATTAGCTATTTTCCCCTCCTCTTCTATGGAAAATGAGGTCTTTAGCTACAACATATGCTTAGCAATCAGACCTGCTGGTTAAGGGAGGTTTAAAGTAACATTTCCCCAAGTTTATTCTATAGAACCCACAGAATATCTAGCAAAATACAGAACACAGAATCCTCTAGTAATCCACCTTAAAAGGGGTGTCAAGTCATCATGAGTTGGAGGTGTTGTGTTAATCAGCTTTCTGAACAGCAGAACTGCCCAGAGCCCATAATAAGCTAAGGTGCCGTACTATATACTCAAAGGTGGTTCACTAATAAGAAGTTAAATGTGGGAGGGGGACAGAGGGGAGCAAAAAGGGGATAGATGTAATACAACAACAATAAAATTAAAAAAAAAAAAAAAAGAAGACGTTAAATGTGAAATTCTTCTAAGGGCATCTGCATAATTCAGAGAAATGGATCTCATTTATGGCCATAAAACTTTTTAATCACCCAGCATTTGAGAACTTCTTCTATAGGACGTACTCTGAAAAAACACTATTTTTAAGGACAAAAATCTTGTTAATGATCCAATCACTAATTGGTCGAAGTTTTGAGGCCACTGCCTAAAAAGGTCAGGCCTTTTTACCAAGTCTCAGTAAAACCTTTGTTGGACAAGGCCTGCGGCCGTCAGCCCTGAGCCATGGATGCACCTTCAGGCCAAGCCCCATGGATGAAAATGATAGCTGACTAGGGACAACTATCCTTAGCCCCCGATTATCCTTAGGGAGGAAGAGGGATAAAAGGACACAGGAGAGGAACTGAGCAACTTTAGGACATTTGTGGATCTTGGGGAGAAAGGCTTTTATTTAAATACAAGCCACATATATGGCATTCTAGATGGCCAAGGCTGGCATCGTTACTTTACATTGCATTCTTATAGGACAGAATTTTACCCAGAGTAGGGCTTTGCCTAAGTTGACATATTTGAGGGACACAGAAAAGGACACTGCATCCACATACTGTCCCCAGGAGCCTGCCTTGGTAACTGAAATTCTACCATCTGGTATCTTTTTCTATGGTTTAAATCACCATAGCTTGATAACCTGAAAATGTGTTTAGCCGGGTATTACACATACCTTCTTATCAGTCCAGAACACTTGAGTATAAATTACTCTACCAGGCTCCTATATAACTCCCATCTATCTGATAACAGGCTTTACAGAAATGGATACAGGATGAGAAAGCTTAGATGCAGGATGGGGGTTGGGGGAAGACAGATGGGTAACAAACAGCATTCCAAGAAGGCACCCTGGGAAGGCAGCTGCAGCTGTGGAGAAAGTGAGGGCCCAGAGCTTCGGTGATTTACCCTTTGACCTTACTGCTGCAACAATAAGACATGGGCCCAAATGTATAAACATAGAGGACTGGGAAGGTTCCTAAATTGCCCAAATGAAGAAGCCTGCTCGGAAGCCATCTGAAAGGGTTATTTCACAAAAGCCTCCCTTTGGATTCCCCTCTGTGAGGTTGGTGCTAGCCCACCCACATATCCAAGGAATGTCTTTGGAGCAGAAAAGCTCACCCTTTCTGGAACAACTTTGTACCTGGGGTCTCCTTGCAGAGAACACCAGGATCTCCTGCTAACATCCTAAAGAAATGGCCACTCATTGTGGCAGGAGGGACAGGGACCCAGGACACTCAGAGAGACGAAGACTGGGCTGGCCTGCCCGAGAGGGAGCCTCACGGGCCTTCCCTGGGGACTTCTCACCTCACGGTGTCGGAGCTGCAAATTCTGGCCTTCATAGTACAAGTTGTAGGTCTTCAGATGCAGGAGAAGTTCATTTCTTAGGGGAGAAAAACAGGAGAGGTATAACACTCTTAGCTGAAGCCACTCATAATGAATGCAGTTTTTCCCTTTGTCTCACCCCTAACCTGGCCCTCAGCCACCCCAGTCTAGGTGCCTGTCCACACATGTACACACAGGGTCCTCCTGCCATGGCCATCCTCATCTTCCCCCAGGATCAAGATCAAGAGTAAACAACACCTAGAGCAGACTGAAGGTGCGGTGCAACTCTAGAAAACCAAGGAAGGCCTTGTCTGCCGACGAAGGCCAGCAGCTCTGACGATGCACCTCACACCCAAGCTATATAAGCAAAACCCTTACTAAAACCACAGATTCACAGAGGCAACCACACTTCGGAGCCCCCAGACAAGATCTCTCCTCTCAGCCCTCCCTCCCACGTGTACGCTGGGAGTCGGGAGAGACCAGTGGCTCTAGGCTTTTCTCATGAGACTCGGAAACGTCTAATTCTGAGAAAGTTAAAAGGGACAGGTTAGGTCCCAATGATTTATGCTTCATGGACCCGATCTTAACATGTGTTTAAAAACTTACAGACTGTCCTCAATAGTGAGTGGAATGGATGAATAAAGGCAGCTACAGTCACACAAGGGAATGTTACATGTCAATGAGAATATGAATAAACTACACATAACACATATAAACCTCATAGATACTAGGTTGAGTAAATGCTACACACAAAAGAGTACATACTGTATGAATCATTTATACAAAGCTTGACGTTGGTGTAAGAATTCAGGGTAGAGAATTGAGGACTAGTGACTAGACCTGGGGACATGAGGAGGCTTCCAGGCCCTGCAAATATTCTATTCTAGGTGCTTCTGTCTTCTTATTCTATTCGAGGTACCTTTTAGTTTGTTAAAAAAGAATTTTTTAAAATTTAGAAGTCTTCTCTGAAGCCTGGCTCCAGACCTCCTTAGCTGCTGAAATCCTGATTATCGGGTGTCCCTCTGGGACGCAGCTCCACTGAACATGGGAGAGAAAGGGGCTTCATGCCCTTTGTGATCAGGGTGGGCCCTCAACAAACCTGGGAACAGTCTGACCAGCCGTAGTGTGTGAGGACTTGACAGAGAGCTTGAGAAGGCTGCTGTGTGCTTCTGCCTGTCCTCAGACAGAGGCAACAAAGGTTGGGCCTTCCAAAGCCAGCCATGCGGTGGGGATGTTTGGGGCCATGCCAGAGGTCAAAGCTGGCTGGAAATTCTCAGAAGCTCCCCACAAGCTAAAGCCAGATAAACTGGGGTAATTTTATGCAAGCCAAAATGAATTCGTGAAAAATGTGACTCCAGAGAACCTAAGACAAATAATTGGTTGGTACTTTTGAACACATGGTTCTGAAACCAGGATGTAAAATTACTGGTCAGTAGAAGTCCCTGGGGAAATCCACCTATGAAGCATTAAGAATGACGCCTGTCTCACACAACTGTGTGTCTGCAGGTGGCCAAGGGTATCTAAAATAATTAACACAATCTGGACTCAGAAAAATTAAACATTTAGATAAGATAGAAAGCATCCAGCATATGTAAATCCCTGTGTTAGGTATAAAAATATATCCTTAAACTTGTAATTCGAAAGAGTCTATTTCGGTTCTGCCCTGTCACATTAGCCAAAAGCTGACTTCAAGATATTTTAGTGCCTATAAAGTGATGACACCATCTCTTCCTACCCAAGGGGGTCTGTGGCCATTTTAACCAGAACAGCAGCAGCACAGGTATTCAACTCAGCTGGGATTCCCCTGGGAGCCACCACAAACAGGACAGTGAGCAGTCACCATGAACTCCTCCTCCTTGAAGCCCTCCAGGATACAATTCTTTGAGCTTTCAAAGGCACCATATCTTAAAGGTCCCCTTTACTTCACTTTCTGTGGCCAAACTCTGGGGACATGTTTTCTATAACCACAGCCTTGCCGATGCTCTTGCTAGTCCACATTTAGCTGCTTACTTAACTCTTTCTCACATACAACAGCCCCAGCTCTCTCATGTACGGAGAAGGTGCATCTGCTGGTGACTTCCATCCACATGAGACTAGCCACTGGGGACATAACACTAGAGCAAAAAGTCTTACTTGGAAATGTATTTATCTTTTCCACATGGGACTAGGGAAGTTTGGTGGCTATAGTCCATTCTTCCTTTCTCTTTTCATCAGAAGGAGAGACCTGTATTTGAAAGGAGAAGACAGAGGTCAGAGTCAGGTTATGTCCTTCGGAATTAGCAGAACTTCAGATAGGGGACCAAAGGCACGTGGCTCTCTGTCCCTTTTCCAGATCCATAGCTTGGACAGCCCTGGTAGCCCAGGACTAGGGATGCTACCTCTGCTTGCTATAGTCTCTGAGGAATGAGCAAACAAACTAACTAACAGAACACCCAAAGGGAAGATGCCAACCCTTGGACAGCTCCAGAGCAAGTGCCCTAGCCACAGGAAATGTTGACACCCAACCTGGTTCCAAGGACAACCAGACAGTTTTCCCTGAAGAAACCTGCACAATACAGAATAGAGACTCATCTGACAGGGACAGCTCCGACTCTACTGAGCAATACTAAAGATTGCTAAACCACCTAAAAATGCCCAGATAATGCTGAGCACAATAAATCACAGCATACACATCTATAATCACCAATAAAATATGACACTATGAAGCCCTGGCTGGTAGCACAGTGAATAAAGTGCCGGCCTGCGAACCCAAAGGTCGCTGGTTCGATTCCCAGCCAGGGCACATAACCAGGTTGTAAGCCAGGTCTCCAGCCAGGTCTGTGGCTGGAGGCAGGTGAAAGGCAACCATACATTGATGTCTCTCTCCCTCTCTGCCTCTCTCCCTTCCCCCTCTCTCTAAAAATAATAAATAAAATGTTTTTTTTTTAAGTGTAAATACTTTCAAAGTATGTTTGTGTGTGTGTGTGTATTTTTTTTTTTTTTAATGTCTCCAGACATTACCAAGAGTCCCCTGGAAGCTGAATTGCCCCGTTTGAGAACTGGCATATGCATATATGTATATAAATGAATGAAAGGCGGGCTGTCTCTGAGTAATGGCATTACCAGAAGTTTACGAAACATTTTACTATGAGAATTTTCAAATATAAAGTGGTATCTGTTGTAACATTTCCTCTTTCATTTCTGATTTTATTTATTTGAGTCTTCTCTCTTCTTAATCTAGTTAAAGGTTTGCCAACATAGTTTCAGAAGTAATGCAATAACTAGCCATGACAGAATAATACCCTTAGCTTTTACTAGCCTCACTTTACCATACCTCTGTCCATCTATACATGCTTTTATCCATTCAACAATCCATCTTAGAAGAAATCAAAAAGGAAATCAAAAATATCTCAAAACAGTCCTGGCTGGTGTGGCTCAGTGGACTGAGCGCTGGCCTGCAAACCAAATGGTCACCAGTTTGATTCCTGGTCAGGGCACATGCCTGGGCTGCAGGCCAGGTCCCCAGTTGGGGGTGTGCAAGAGGCAACCACACATTGATGTTTCTCTCACTCTCTTTCTCCCTCCCTTCCCCTCTCTAAAAATAAATAAATAATCTTTTTAAAGAATCTCAAAACAAAAATTGAAATACAATATACCAAAAATTGTGAGATACAGTTAAAGCAGTTCTAAGAGGAAAGATTATAGCAATAAATGTCTACATTAATAAAAAATAAAGGTCCCAAACAGTCTAATTTTACACCTCAACACTCTGGTTTCTCTTCAGATTGTATAAATTTTTCAACTTTAACTAATTTTACACATCAAGGAACTAGAAAAATAAGAACAAACTAAGCCCAAAATTAGGAGAAGAAAATAATGAACAGCAGAGCTGAAGTAAACGAAATAGAGATCAGAAAGGCAATAGAAAAGATAAATGAAACTAAGAACTGATTTTCTGAAAAAAAACAAAATTGGCAAACCTTTAATTTACACTCCAACAAATTAAATAACCTGGAAAAAATAAATTCCTAAAAACATACAACCTACCAACACTGAATTGTGAAATAAAAACAGAAAATCTGGACAGACCAATAACAGGTAAAACTGAATCAATAATCAAAAACTCTCCAACAAAGGAAAGCCCAAACTACTTCACTGATGAATACTACCAAACATTTAAAGAAGAATTGAAGCTAATCATTCTCAAACTCTTCCAAAAAATTAAAGAGGACTTATTTCATATCACCAGCATTACCCTGATACCAAAGCCAGATAAGGGCATTACAAAAAAAAAAAAAGAGAGAGAGAGAGAGAGAAAACTATAGGTTAGTATACCTGATGAATGTAAATGCATTTTTATATATATATATAATCCTAAAGACTCCAGCAAAAAAAACTGTTCAACTTAACAAATTCAGTAAAGTTGCAGCATACAAAATCTACACACAAAAATCAACTGCATATTTATACATTACAACAAACCATCTGAAACACATAAAGAAAACAATTCTATTTACAACAGCATCAAAAATAATAAAATACAAATAAATGTAAGCAAGGAGATGAAATATCTGCACATTTAAATTTACCTAACTTTGATGAAAGAAATTGAAGAAGACAAAATAAATGTGATAACATGTTCATGGATCAGAAGAATGTTGTTAAAATGTTAGTATTAGCCCTGGCTGGTGGCTCAATGGATAAGGCACTGGCCTGCAAACCCAAAGCTCACTGGTTTGATTCCCAGCCAGGGCACATAACCAGGCTGCAGCCAGGTCTCCAGCCAGGTCTGTAGCTGGAGGCAGGTGAAAGTCAACCACACATTAATGTTTCTCTCCTTCTCTGCCTCTCTCCCTTCCTCTCTCTCTAAAAATAATAAATAAATTTTTTAATAAAATAATAAAATAAAATGTTAGTATTACCCAAAGCTATCTCTAGATCTAATACAACTCCTATTAAAACCCCAATGGCATTTTTCACAGAAATCGAAAAAAATCCTAAAATTTATGGAGCCACAGAAAACCACAAATAGATAAAGCAGTCCTGATTTAAAAAAAAAAAAAAAAAAAAAAACAAATCTGGAGGCATCAAATTTTCAGGTTTCCAACTCTACTACATGATTTTTGTTCTGTAAAACCCCTAGCCTGTTAACCATGAAGGCGCATGGGTGTTTCCCAGCGTAAGCTGCCAGTTCTCCTAGTTCTCCACTGGGCCGTGCTGTACAACAAATGCCACTTTCTTCCATGGCACCCACCTCAGTGTCCGCGCAATTGGCTACCTACAGCGCTCAGTGGACAAACTCTTTTCTCCGTGACAGATACAAATCAAGTAGCCTGATGGCCCAAACGTGAGGATTCTCCAAACTTTTGGTCACTCTTAACTGTTGGGTGACCTTACCAAGACCCTGGCTATAAACCTGACCTACTGACTTCCTGCTGCCCAATCTTTGTTCCCAGCTTGAATTCTCCTCATCTCTTTTCTTACCTTTACATTTCTTGGGTTAAAAGTGTTAGGAAAGTATGAAGTCTGTCCCAAAAGTATCGAGCCAATGCCAATATAATTAAGTTTGAGCAGCTGATACTTTCGGAACAGACCTTCGAAGGTACATTGCCTACCACATTGTTAAACTGAAGTTGCAGGTAGCTGATTCTACAACCAAGCCAAACATCTCCTTTGTCCGCCTCCAGGGTAACATCTGCACCTCTCATCACAAACTTTCCAAATCACTGGCTACTTCCAGCCGGCGGGGAGGTAAAATAGAAAAAGAAAATCCAGCTAAACGTCCTTACACATTAAGGCAAACCCAGCAGCAAGCTGACAATGGGTCGCAAGTTCAGAGTTCAGTCCCATACTCCTTCAGCAGTATTGTTTCCCACACGAGGAAATCAGAGGAAATCAGAGGAAGCCGTAAACGAGGCTGGAATGTGAAGAGCACTTCCTCCGAGGGCGCCTGCCAATACCTGCCGCCTTGGAGAGAGGGATTCGCTCAGCTGGCTGGTTGCAACTCTTCTGCTTTCTCTGTCACTATTAAGAATTCAAGCCTTGGCTGGTGTGGCTCAGTGGGTTGAGCCCCTGCCTGATAAACCAAGGGTTGAGGGTTTCACTCCAGGTCTCCAGCCAGGTCCGTAGCTGGAGGCAGGTGAAAGGCAACCATACATTAATGTCTCTCTCTCTCTCTCTCTCTCTCTCTCTCTCTCTCTCTCTCTCTCTCTTTCTCTCTCTCTCTCTCCCTCCCTTCCCCCCTCTCTCAAAATAATAAATAAATAAAGTAAAACAAAACACAATGTATAAATAAATAAATAGAAAGGACTTATCTGGGCTCCAAAATGCCTTGCACGAATCATCCCCAAGCACCAAGGTGGGCCTCCCAGGCCCCAGTCATAGTGGAAACATGTTGGGACCAGCCACCAGTCCGTCTCTAGCACTGAATGCCCTGGCAGAATGTGTCAGGTTCTCCTTGGGTCCATTGAATACCTGGGCGATGCCAACCAGCCAGTCAATGGAACCTAGTATGTCCCATGTGGAGACCTACCCATATTTCTGGCCTGCTTCAAAGACAACTTAGGGGTATGCCCCTCCCTAAGAGCGCAGGGAATGTCTTGGCATCGGGAAGATTCCTAAGCCATTGAGTATAAGGACATCCCTGCCACAGACAAACTTTCTGGGCCTGCATTTCACGCTCTGTGAGTGTGCCCGCACCCCTCCTCAGACTCATGTGCTCTCCGGCCCTGGGCCAAAACTTAGCTCTCCCACCCATGGGAGCCAGCTCTGGGCAGTGTTAGAGAGACAGGAGTGCACACCTCAGCCTGTCCTCATCAGCACTTGACACCACACAGAAACCATCAGCTGGTGTTTCTTTTCCCTCCTGGACCTGCAGCCTGCTCTCCCTGGACCCCTAGTTCCCAGACTGGGCCTCTCCGCTGCAAATATTCTTACGATCAGTTCCTCAGGGGAGGAAGGGGTTCAACAGCCAGCTCAATGGAAAGCTAACCTGTGGTCTTAGGTCAGGGGATTCCTAGAATCACAGCCCGAAATGAGGATTCTTGCGCACGTGATTTACTGAGGAAGTGTTTTCAGGACAACCCCATGAAGGGAGCAAGGGAAGCAGGGCTGGAGGTGACGTGGGCTCAGCTGGCATCCAGCCACAGCCTGGCCCCAAGGGAGCTGCAGGGTGTGAGTAACTCCATGCGGCTGTCCCACCATAAGCCAAGCAGGCCTGGCCTTTGTACCTCTGTGCCAGTCAGTCATAGATGACAGCCAGCCCCACCGCCTCGGTCAAAGGAGGGTCTGAGGTCCCATTACAAGAGTAACTCTCAGGACTAAGGAGTAGCTAAGACCCCTCCGCAGTTAACATGCGAAATGAAGGGGATCCTGGTGGGGAATGGCTTTATCCACTGCACCTGCCCCCTGTATGGGCTTGAAGCCGCTCCTGGTCCTGTCACCTCCTCCCACCCACCCTCAGGCTGGGAGGCAGGAGCTGCTCACACAGGATCTCAGGTGCAGTACGAGACTGAGCTGTAGGAAAATGGGGACAGACTTGCCGAAGCTCTGGACCAGTCAAAATCCTTAAGTTGTTGCAGGAAAGATCCCTTCCTGTTGCTTTTCACAGACCCTTCTACCCGCAGGTGTTTCCAGCCTCCCCCTCCAGGCCTCCCAAATAACTGAAACTCACCAGCTCAGCTTCCTGGGAAGAGGGCGAATGATCAAATCCTCAGGAAGCGGGAGCAGGTGGGTAAAAGTCACCCAAAGCTCCCTCCAAGGAGAGTAGCATCTCCTCTGTCCCTGGCTGTTGGTTCCTCCAAGCTCCAGTGCCCTCACTCCCTCTCTGTCTGGGAGCCTAGATCACCCAGGGTGGTTAACCGGGTGTTGGAGCACCCATGGGACTAACTGCGATACAGTTGCAGCCCAGACACATAGTGTGTCCCCTCCCTGGGTTGGGAGGGCAAATCCTGGCAGGAAAGTCCAAGGTGAGTGAGCTGAAGAACCCCCTTCACCCCCATACTTTTGGTGGTTTACCTGTTTTTTGTTTCCTCAACTGTCTTCCTGCAGGTATAGCAGGAGCCAGGCCCCTCCCCTCTGCTCCCAGCACAGGGCACACCAGCTAATGTACAGGACCCGGACAGTCCCAGTCTCTAAGGAAGTGTAGCTAGGAAAAGAGACAGGCTGGAGGAGGGGAGAGCTTCCCACAAACAATATCCACGTAGTCACAGGGTGGCTACGGGGAAGGCAGCGCCCTGGGTCGGGCCTCAGCAGAAGCCCAACGAGGACAGAGGAACAGCTGGCCTGGAGGAGACACCACACAGACATCTCAGAGGCTGTAATCCTGGATGCTCTTTAGACTGTCCCCGAGGTGGGAGGGGGAGACACAGTGGTGAGAGAGGCGGATTTAAAATTCCTGACATCTAGGCTGGGGATGCGGGGAGGGGTATTAGGCATGACCATTTTAAAAGCCTCCCCAGGTGGTTGCCAAACTACAACCAGGACTGAGAACCAGCACGAAATCTGATAGGAATAGAGACTGAGGACACCAACAAAAAGTCTCTCAAAGCCGCTTTTCAAGAATGGAGAAAATAGAATTTTCTTAAAGGAAACTGAGGTTTGTCTTTAGCGCCTCTCTCCGCATAACTAATATTTCAAAGGGGTAAGGGGACAATTGTGGAACATCCCACAGGGCCAGGGTATGCAGGTGTGGAGCTCACCAAAGGGCTCATCACACAAAACAAGGCACCACGCCACACAAGCCAGGAAGCCGGGAAGCCAGGAAGCCAGCCCTGGGCCACACATGCAAAGGAAATGCTCACTGCTCAAGGCCTGAGGCTTCCCCTTTTGGTGCCTGCCCCCACCTCTTCTCTGAACGCTGCCCTGCCCTCTGGGAACACTGGAGCTCCTGGGTAGGAGAAGAAAGTTGACACAGTGCTTCATAATGCAGTGTTAGGCTGTCCCACCGTGTCTCCCGAAGGACTCTTTTGCAATTGAGCAGCTTTGACAGAGGAGACAGAGCTGACCCCCGATAGTTCAGCCCCCTGGTACGGGGGCAGGAAGAAGCATAGAAGGCAAACAGGAAACCCCAGCCCGATTGCACCACCCGAGGAATGAGACTTGAGCTGTAGCCTGGGGCCCTGCCCAGATCCGGAGACTCTGCCTACAAGAGATTGTGCCCCTTGATTACCGAATGTAAGCCTGTCCTGGACATGGGCAAAATTGGGGCTCTGCCCTGGAAGAAAGGAGACAGGGCACACTTTGCCTCCTGCCTGCATGCTGTATCCAATAAAAGGCCCACATATTGACCAGGCCCGTGTCCCCTCTGGGACCTGTTCACCCCACTGATCCCTGATCCTCACTTCCAAAAATGTACCTCCTTCCTCTTCCTCACTCTAGGTGTCCAGACCCCCTGTGACCCACCCACACAGCTCTCCCAATCACTCTACTCAGAAAAGGGCCCAAGCATCAAACACCACCAAAGGGAAAAAGTTAAGGTCAAGTGTTCTGAGTTTACATACTGTACTTTCTCAGCTTTGCTGTGACTATGAATAAAAGGCTTTGCCCCTCCCTACCCCAAAGAATGTTAAGCATCAGAGAAGAGGGGGAAAAAAGGCATGTGGACAAAGCTGGCTTACCCTGCATGAAAAGCGATGGCATTTACCTGAAGGCAGGTAGAAAAGGGCTCAGCTCAAGAGAACTGGCAGGTGGCTAGTCATAGGAGGCCCTGCACACCTTTCCCCCCATAAATCAGGAGCAGAACGATCACGGTATTACTACTACACTCATAGTAAGACATGGGCAGCCTCTGTCCATGTGAATAATAGATATAGATAGGTGAATAATAGATAGCTATCATAAATGTGAGCTAACTACAGGCTATTTATTACCACTTCAACTCAGTTGATCCCCACAACCACCCCAGGAAGAAAGAAACCCCAACATCCCCAATTTGCAGATGACACAGTTAAGCACAAGGAATTGCAGTAACTTTGCCAAAAACACACAGCCAGGAAGGGGCGAACGCAGGAATGCCCCATGGCCAGGCAGACCCTAATTTACCACAGCTTCTCTTGAGATGAAGAGGAACAGCTTTCAGCTAAAAAGCACCTGACCCAGCCATTTTCTAGAGAAGTGGTTCTTACACTTGATAGCGTGTCAGAATTCCCTGAAGGGCTCTTTAAAATATAGATTCTGCCACTCCCTTCCCCCCAGTTTCTGTTTCTGTACCCCTGGAATGAGGTCTGGGAACCTAACAAGCTCCCAACTGATGCTGGTGCTGCCAGTCATGAGACTCTAGAAGCCTTTCAGGACCCCACAGGGAAGAGTTTATTTTTTTAACTGCTTTACAGGTGAGGAAACCGAAGGCCCCAGAGGTCAGGTGACTCATGACAGGTCACAGAGCTGGCATGAGCCTGTGTCATGAACGGCCCTCCCAGCGCCCCAGCTAAGGGCTGGGTGTGCGGGCTCCACACGGAACAGGCGGGGCAGTGAGCTTCAGCGGCCAGGGAGGCTGGGGAAGGGAGGCGAGCGGGTGACTGGCCTAATGGACAAGCTGTAGGGAAAGCAGATCCTTCAGGGGCCAGGGATGGAGGCACTTTGTAGACCAGGATACTCACGATGTCGCAGAGCCACAGACCTCAGAAATGTCTCACCCTCTGTCGAAAGAACAAGCCACCCCTCACACTCATAGGACCCACAGATTACCTGCCCCTACCCCATCCAGAAAAAGCCTGGGGTCCTGACTGATGACAGGTACAAGGCCCCTGCTGACAGGAAACTTCTCTCTCCTTTCAACAGGCAGCCCCACCTGCCCGATGAGGAACTGAGATTCAATAGGTGACCAGACTGGGATCCCCCAACCAGATTGGTCTGCAAAGCCCCTGCCCTTTCCTAGGGCGGCTTCTGCTCAGGTCTTCTGTCCCTGCCTGAGCTTTCCGAACCTGGGTCTGAATTCTCAGCAGGGCTGGGGAATATCTGTGGAAGTGGTCCTGGGACTCCTGTGGGGACAGGCCTGCCTCCCACTCCCACACCAGCTGAACAGGATGAGTGGCCACGTAAGTGACCTGGGAAGTCATGACAGAGACCTACCAAAACAATCCCCTCGAAGGTCCAAATAAGCAACCACGTGTCTATAGAGCAGTCCCAACAGCATCAACGTGCTTTTGACCTGGATGAAAGTGAGAAGAAAACCCGAAGGCCATTAGCTTCATACCAGAGAACTGAGTGAGAGGGAACAAAAGGGCATAAAGGAGGGGAAAACTCCACACAGAAAAAGCTGTGTGTGTGTATGAGTGTGTGAGGGAGAGTGAATGTGGACTCCTGAGTAAATGTACAGCATGAATGTGTGAGGGAGACTGTATGGAGTATGTGTGTGTGTGTGTGTGTGTGTGTACAATGTAGACTCTCACTCAGAGAAACCAAAAACCTGGAAAGCGAACTTTCCAATAGCCATGGATCCCCAGGGAAGGGAAGGGTGAGGTCACATCTGCCTCCCTAAGCCACCTGCCAAGATGTAAAGCCAGCAACGTGTGAAAGTCAGTGTGACTCGGAGGAAAAAACGGGCAGTTAGTTCTAAGACAAGAACGACAGCATCCCTTGACCGGCATTTCTCAAAACTGAGGGCCATTGTACAACATAGTTCCATGTACTAACTGCGCAAAGGCAGATTAAATTTTCCTCTAGCTCAGTCATTGTGAGATTTAAGGGGAGCCCCATCGGACCAGGGGGCCCGGAGGCCTGTTGTCACCCCATGCACTCCAGAACCCCAGCTAACCATCTGCGTGTGGTAAGTGTCTCAGCTCTGCAGGGACCTGCTGACCTACCATGGACAGGTGGGGAGGGGCCCCCTCCACTTCCAGCTCCTAGAATCGCAGGTTTCTTTCTGGCCATACTTCCTGTTTACTGAGCGGTATCTATGAGACTCATCTCTGACCTCACATCCCCTTCCTCAGGGAACCCCTGAGCAGTTCTTCCTTTTTTGGTACTATAGGCTGACACTTGGTGTGCAGAGATCTTAGGGTTTCCCCTCATTGCTACCTGGGGCCAGAAATGAAACCCAGGAGCCAGGATCGCTGGCCCTTTCCTCTCAGAGTGCAGGTTCCTTGCACCTGAGAAGCAGTCCGGAGGGGAGAGTGAAGGAAGGGTCCCTGTGTGCTGAATGTCCCCTGACACAGCCACTATGGGGCATCTTACATCCACCCCGCTTTAACCTCACAGCCTACAACTGCACAGGGAAATTCACCCTTACCCAGCAGCTCTTTACCCCCTCCTATTGCCCGGGCAGCATGTCCAGGGGGTCCCAGAACATCTCCGGAAGACTAAGGGGAAGTTTTCCACAAAACCACATGCACCCAGCTGACTAATTCCAACAGAAACCCAGCACCACGAAAAACAGAACTCCTCAAAACGACCTTCACAGGCCATCTCTGTAAAGTCTTTACAGTTCCCTAACTTTCTGGCAGTAAAAGCGCAGCGTCCTACTGGGCAGACAGAACACAGGCAGAACCAGGTAAAGAAAGTTCTGGAGAGCCCAGTGGGTATATGTGTCCCTCCCAGACCTACACTTTCTCATCAACTCAGTGGAGGGCCAGGTAGGACCTTCTAGGGGCTCACTCAGTGAGGAACTTAGAGCATTTGCCTCAAGGGTAGGCATCCCAGAGCAAAGCCACTTGACCCACATGACCTTGTTTCCCAGTTCTGGGTCCAGAAGTTTCCCAACCTCCTCTCACCTCAGACTCAACCTGAAGCATACCCACCATCTCCCCTGCCTCCCCTAACCCTACTGAACCATGAGCCTGATTATCCCCTCACATACACAACCCATCATCTGCACGAGAAAGCAATCTTTGTCCCAAATGTCCCCCTGATCAACTGAAGATCCTATACAGAGCTTTAAGAACAGAGCACCCGTTATCTGAGGCTACCACCTATCTCCCTGCAGGTCTTGGGGCCTCTTGGACCCTACCAGCTAAAGTCCTCCCCGTGCCCAGCCAGGCTGACCCTGCCTGTGCACAAAACATTCAGCAGCCATACCCATACCCACCATGTGGGTATTTAGCAGAGTATAAAACACACAAAGGATGTTAGAAATAGAAAGCCTGAGGCTGTTGCTCTCCATCAAGAAAGATGTTGTCAACCACCCACTTCACTTTGTTCATACCTCATTCGCTGCAGGACAGCTGGGAGCCCCAAGCACAGCCTCTCAATCCCACTACCACCCACAGAAGACCCTGGGACAAGACAATTTGGCAGCAGCGGGCCTGGGGCTCAAGACCAGGCTTCCAGTGACCAGCAAGACACAACCAAAGCCATCTCCAGGCCAGCAAGGCTGCTCGTCAACCCCTGGTCGCCTGCCCTTGTCCTGACACGCTGAAATGAGGTGAGAGCCTGACCCCCACCCCAGGTGATGGCAGCAGGGACAGGGAGGTGGCCAGGACCTTGTGACCCTGCCTGGCTGAAGTGAAACCACCAGACCAAATACCACAATCTCTCCCAGCTTTCCCTTCCCTTTTCATTTTATTACATGAGTAAAACGAACATTTTTTAAAATGTGTAATCAACAAGATTATGATTCACAAAAGGAATGACTCTACTTCTATAAAGTACCTAGACTAGGCAAATTCCCAAAGATATTAAGTAGAATAGAAGTCACCAGGGCCTGGGTGGGGAGGGGAGCAAATGGGGGGAGTGGGGAGTTACTGTAATAGGTACAGAGTTTCTGTCTGGGATGACTGGAAAGTTCTGGAAATGGATAGTCGTGATGGTTGTACAACATTGTAAATACGCTTAATGCTAAGGCTATGATCTGAATGTTTGATGTCCTCCCAAAACTCACATGTTGAAGTCCTAACCCCAATGTGATGGTACAGTCATCCTTTGGTTTCCTCAGAGGATGGGTTCCAGGACCACCATGGATACCAAAACCCTGGGATGCTCAAGTCCCTTATATAAAATGAGCTTCTATTTGCTTATAAGCTACACATATTCTCCCATGTACTTTAAATCATCTCTAGATTACTTATAATACAATCTAAATGCTATGTAAATAGTTTTGATACTGTATCATTAGAGAATAATATTTAGTACAGATACAGCCATTGTAGGCCGAACTACATGGAACACATCAGAAATAAGGTAACATTTCCCCACCCCCACCCCCACCCTTGAGTACTTTGCATCTACAGCCGGTTGAATCTGTGGGTGCAGAACACACAAATATGAAAGGCCAACTATGTTAGGAGGTGGGCCTTTGAGGGGTGATTAGGTCATGAGGGTGGAACGCTCATGAATGGGATTAGTGCCCTTATTAAAGACACCCCACAGAGCCCTTACCTCCTTCCACCACGTAGGGATATAATGAGAAGTCTGCAGTCTGGAAGGCGGCCTTCACTTGACCCTGCTGACACCCTGATCTTGACCTCTAGCCTCCAGAACAGTGAGAAATGCATTTATGTTGTTTATAAGTCACTTAGTCTGTAAGTATTTCGTTTTAGCAGCCCCAAAGAACTAAGACAGCCACTAAATTGCTTAGAGCATAGTCCCATATGCCAAAGTTGTGGGTTCAATTCCCTGTCAAGACACATATAAGAGTAAATTCTATATCTTGCATATTTTACCATAATTAAATATTAAAATACTTAATATGAAAAAAGATTAAGTTCAAAATCTCCCCCAAGTGTACCACTCAGAGATAATCACTAGTAACATTTTACCATGCATTTCTTCAGAGTCAAGTATTAAAAATGTCTATTTTTCCATGTTGACAAATGTACATCTTTATCTTATATTTTTGTAGCCACATGATATTGCAAAGTATATAGATATGCCATAATAAACATGTTTACTACTAGTGGACATTTAGTCTCCTTTTTTGGTTGTTGTGGTTATTATTATAAATAATGCTACAAAGGATATCCCTGTGCACATATTATTTTGTATGTCACATTTGTTCAATTGTATCCTTAGGATAAAAATTACTCCAGGTGAAATTGCTGAGTCAGAGAATCCCTTGGGAAGATTGTCACCAAAAACCACATCAGGGATGTTGAATTCTGTCATATAAAAGTTTGTTTTTCCAAGTTCTGGCTGGTAGCAAGCCAGGTCTCCAGCCAGGTCTGTAGCTGGAGGCAGGTGAAAGGCAACCATACATTGATGTCTCTCTCCCTCTCTGCTTCTCTCCCTTCCCCTTTCTCTAAAAATAATAAATAAAATCTTAAAAAAAAAAAAAAAAAAAAAGTTTGTTTTTCTATGTGGCGTTTTCCTGGATTCCACGTGGATATCTATGACATTGCATAGTTGTTTGGGGAAGTAGGGACTGTCCTTTCCATGAAAAATCATCCTCTCCTCCCCATTCCCCTGTTTCCTCTAGGGACACACCATGCCTGTGTCAGGAAGGGAAACTAGAGCACAAAGAAGGTGGAACTTCACTGGGTCCCTGTGCCAGCAGGAAGACCACAGCAAAACTCTAGGACAGTCCAGTCCTGGGTGTCCTACAGTGGACAAAATAAGTGGGAACCCACAAAAGGTTTTCTTTTGTTAAAAGGTTTATTCTTGGGTAGACAGAGGGAAAATGCAATGGACTCTTCCTAAAATGACTGACAGCTAGAAAGGACTAGTGGAATCAACCAAGCCCTTGCCCAAAAAGACTCACAGTATAAACATTCCAGTAATCTTTGAATGAACCCAGAAGTGTCTCACACACGGTGAATCAGCCAGCTCAGGGCAGAGTTAAACATACCCCAAATTTTGACACCTGCTACAATTTTTGACACCTTGTACAACCTTCCTGTGTACAAGGTTGGAAATCGAGACCTGAGGTCCCATGCCAGCTCAGACACGACTAGATGTGTGCTGAGGCTGGCTCCTGCTGACTTCTGCAGCTGACAGAGCACATGGTGTCCCAACTCAGTATTGAGTAATGCCATGTTAGCAACTTGAAATCTGCCACGGGTGGTATATTCTCACTGAAGAAACCAGCAAATACCACAAAACAGGGCTTTTTCCTCCCTGCAGAGCCAGTCGTGAAACATCACAGGTCACAATCTAGCACGTGACCTCGGTTTCCTTAAACAACCTAAGGACAGCATTATGATTCTCCATGGGCCATCCTAAGTTTCACTCCCTAACCTATCACAGTCGCCTCCTACTAATCAGTGAGCCAGCAATCCTTGCCTGAATGCTTGCTGTCTGCCTGGCCCCAGGCTGAGCGCCCAGCACCTCTCCGTGATCATTACCATTTCCCCCTTACAGCTGGGGAGACTGAAATTCAAGAGACTTCAAAGGACTGCTTAATTGCGGGCTAAAGCCTCTCTTAGGGTGATGTCCCCCAGAAGCTGACCCTGAGACAAGGGTTCAGGTGCCCGTGGAAGAGTGAACAGGGAAAGGAAGGCAGCCAATGAAGGACGCCAGGCACCTCTGAGACAGCACAGAACATGCCCCGAAATTCCCCCATCAAAGAGGTGAAGGAGTGAGAGTAGATATGCACCTTCCCCCATCAGCCATTGGTTGAGGCCATAAAAACAAGGGGGGGGGGGCGGTGATGAAGACAGTGCTGAATGCCGCGCAGCTAGAAAATAATAGAATACAATTCAAATTCCAAATTCAATATTATTTTCATTGCTTTTAAAGAAATGAGCCATTAGTCAAACAAACACTTAATTGAGTGCCAAATATGGGTCAAGGACAAGTCTGGTGAAGTCAACTTTACTTTGCCAAGTCACTTTGGGTCAACATGTCCAAGAGGGAGCACAAGGTATCTTTTTGCCAATTTTTATCAATAGAACAGAAAACACCCTTCTAAGTGACTTTGCTCATCCCACGGGAACCAGCCAAATGCCCTCCCTGCCCGCTTCTCCTGTGGGTGACACAGCCAGGACCCTCTCTGGTTCAGCCACAGTTGCCTTGGGTGGGAGTTCTACAGCCCCAAGCTGTCATCCCAAGTAGCTGTATCAATCTATGATTACAGGCTCCTGAGTCTGCCATCCCAGGCATGACCAAAAATGACCCCCTGGTCATCCAGTCAGCTGAGCCTGAAGGCTGTCCCTGTTGATTGTGCCCTGCTACTCCTGTGTCTCCTGCCCTGTCCCCTCCACTTGATGTCCTCCAGGGAAACCTACGAGCAGGCTAAATAAATGAAACCACAATCATAGGTCTGCGGGAGCTTACCCAACCCTAAGGATTCATTTAAAATTCTTCTGAAGAGACAGGGAGGTGTTTAAATAGGACAGTGTGTCATTGGGGTAAATCACTGGACCATATTGTGAACAGTGGTGGGAAGGGACTGCTGCCCTGGTTCATAAACTTGGCTGTAGCCGTTCTCAGCAACTGTGTCTTAAAGACAGAGACTGGATGTCTTGTTTTATTCCAAGCGCATGGTGGAGAACTGCCCAGTTTTTCACTCCGGGAGCAAGAAGAAGACATGGGAAAGTCCTGGAACTGCTCTCGGATCACCCAGTTCGCATTCCATCCTCTCCATGGGATTCTCTGGCAATCTGGACCTGATTCTACCCCCTACCTGGCAGTGAGAGTCCTTCCTGCCGGGGTCGCTTAGAGAGGACTGAGAGCAATAACCAATATCCTCTTGTACACTGGCGACAGGACCCCTTCCTGGCAAGCTCCGCAGTCCAGCCCTTGGCCCTCCAGCAGAGATGCCAAGCCCTGTGGCCCTGGGCATCTCTCTAAGCCACTCTCTCGGCCACTCCTAAGAGGTTCACACACAGAAAGCAGACACAAAGTTTGGCTCTGGGGCACCAGAAAGTTGACCAAGAAATCAAAGCAAAACCAGCGGATAACTGAAAAGTCCCAGGTAGGCCAGTGCATCACACATCGAGGAGGACTGAGGGGTCGAAAACAAGGTGTAGGGTCAACCACCAATCCCAACTGCTAAGATAACACAAACTGGAGAAAAACCTTGACCCCCCCAACAGAAGCCATGCAGAAATGGAGAGAGGTGGGTTCTGGAGCCCCAAGGGCAAGAGAGAGACCACCTTTAGGAAGGTGGGGATGCTGCAGCAGGTGCAGGTACTGCCTATGCCCTGGCCCATTCAGCCAGGTGTAGAAAGTGCACCGCCCCCTCCCTAGGAGGAGAGCATGACTGGGGGCCCCAAATCACCTCGCCTTCTCCCAGCCAGGCTCCCCAGAGGTGCCTCTCATTATTCTCAGTGATTTTACCAGTCTAAAAAGGAGGGCAGAGGAGCATGGGATGTCTGCTCCATGATTATCCAGTCTCCCCAATATTCAACTTCTGCTCTCCCATCTTCTGAAGGAGTGGAACTCACCTCCAGCCTCATCAGCACAGAGAAACCAGAACTGTACAACCCAGACTCCTGGGTGCCCTGCGGGCTGCTTGCTGTGCTTCCTTCTCCCAGGGCGAGAACTACCCTTTCCAAAATTTCCCTTCTTCTCCGAGCCCAGCCATCATTTGAGGTCTCCTTTATCCATAAACCCCGACCCGGTACCCCCTCCCCTACCTCCCCAGCTCCCAGGCATCAGCTGACCTGTCTAGATGAGAAAGTACAGCCGGTGCCCAGACTCATGGCCCCATTCCAGGGTCTCTGACCCTAAATGGGCACCTCCCAGGCCAGCCTCGCACTTAGTCCCTACAACGGAACATTTGGACACAAGCTAACAAGAATGCACTCTCCTCAAGCAACCCACTATATCTTAGTCATGAGAAATGCCTCTGATTTTTTCAGACCGCCTCTGAAAAAGTTCCCAGTAAGTAAATGTGGATTGATAAGTAAAATAATTCCAACACCAGATTCCTCATCCAGATGCTCTGGAAAGAAGGCCCCTGGCTCAGCTCACAGGCAGCTGTTTAAAACAATCATTGTTTCTAATTCTTTCCTCCCATTGTACCAAGATCCACCCGGCTCCCGGATGCATTGTTACTTGTCAGCTCATTGGTTCGAACATTCATTCATGATCCGTAAGGTACTCACTGTAAACGTGGCCGGCTCAAGACACAACCTCTGTCCTTGGGGAGAACACGTTCTAGAGGCTCCGATTCGGGTCACCTGAGAATAAAGCCCAGGGCAGCGTTGAGAAGCCCCGTGCTCAGTTCCTCCAGTCACGGAGGCGCAAAGGCGCTGTGATCAACCCAGGACCCACAGAGCAACTTGGAGCAAGATGGAACCCTCTGTCTCTCCGTCAGGCCACTGCGCCTCTCTGCTGTCCCCAGGGCTCTCCCAGCTTAGAAGCTGAATGCAAAGCAGGCGCTCGAAATACAAAAGTGACGGGTCGGCGCAAGGCACCTGCCTCTCTCGCCGAAATAAATAAATAAATAACTAAGCAAAAGCCGAGGTCTCCAACGACCCCAACCAAGCACGAGTTCAGGAGGCGGGTGGGAAGACCGTAAAGGGGAAGTGCCCAGAGGGCCAGCCCCCACCCCCAGGCCCACAGCACCCTACACCCTGGTGAAGGCAGGCGGGGTGGAAACCACATTTGGGGAACTGTCCGTTGGGCGGGGAAGAAGAGGGCCGGACTGAAGTCCGGGAGCTCGCCAGGGCTGTCGGAGTCTGCTGCCCCTGCACCTGCCGCCCTGCCCCACCTCGCCAGGAGTCCCCGGGACCCCGGGGATGAGGTAGGGGGGTCTTCCAGCGACCGCCCTTGAAGCGGAGAGAAGGAAGAACCCCTTGGACTTGGGGCGAGAGGACACGCTCGGAGCCACAACTTGCTCCGCGGGAAGGCGGGGGCGCTGGGCTCCATGCCTAGGCAGCCCTCTGGGTAGTCCGTATCCCCGGGGAGAAGGGAGACCCGGGCGGGCAAGGACTGAGGGATTGGCCCGGACCGAGCAGGGGACTCCGGGAAAACTTTCCGCGAGGCGGGAGAGGGGCGGCGGAAAGAGGGAGGCGGGGGGCCCTGCACCTTGCGCCCGGCATCCTGACCCCGCGCCCGGCGCCCCGCGCCCAGAGCCTTGCCTGCGTTCCAAGCCGGCGGCATCTCCAGCACTTCGCGGAGACCGTGGAGTTGCAAAAAGGGTTCCCTAGCCTGGGGCGGGGAGCTGCTCCAGCCGGTGCCCGGGTCAGCTGTCGGCGGGTCGCGATCAACCCTGGCGGAGCAGGGGCACTGGCGGCAGCGGGATTAGGGGTCGGATGCCCCGCCCTCCTCGCGCCCCCTCCACTCCTCTTTCACCCTCTTGCCCGCCCCAAAGCCTTTATCTTCCTCTCTCCAGTCTGATCGTCCTCCCTGCCCCCGTTCTCCAGCTCTCCATCTCCCCCCACACCCCCTTCCCTCGCCTTTCTTCCTCCCCTCCTCTCCCGCCCACCCCCTTTCCCCTCCCCCCAGGGGCGGAGCTTCTTCCCTCCCTCCCAGACAATGCTTGGCGGTGGGTCCCCTACTTCCCCGCCTTTTATCGGGGTTGACAGCGCCTCTTGGGGGGTAGGGGGTATGAATGCGGGGAGGGGGTAAGAGGGCACGGGAGAGGACGATGAACTGGCTTCCCTCACCCCATTCGATCTGGCCCCTCGGGGGCGGGATGGAGCCTGGGCCCAAGCTCCTCCGCTCGCCGGGTGCAGTGACAGCCACTCCCAGGGAACAGTCACGCTGCCCGGGGAGCCCACCTTGAGCGCCCCGGATTTCCCAGGCAGCGGACATAGGATTTTTTTTTTTTCTTCTAAGACCCAGGCTTATTCCAAAAAGGGTTTGAGCTGAGCAGGAACCAAGCCAGGCAGGCCCTTCCGACTTCGCGGGCTGGCAGACGTGACAGAAATGTGAAGGAGGCCAAGTGTCTTTGTCCACCTCTCACCTCCCCCCTCTTATCCACCCCTGGGCCTGGAGGGGCCCTCAGTGTACAGGAAGCCTTAGAACACCCCAGCTGCGTGGGGTGAAGGGGGGCGGTGAGGGTTAAGGGGACGGATTATCTGTCCCCTCCCTGTTATCAGAATTCTCCCTTCATCAACGTACCCCAATTCTGAAAAATCAGTCCCCAGTCAAAAGGGAAGAGGATCTAAGTAAATGGGTAACCATACCCCACAATACATCAGGATCAGCTCATCCCTCCTGGAAGCCAAGCATTCTTTACTAAATTCATTGTTTGGATCTTGGAATGTGTCTCCCTTAGAAACAATATTATAAATGGTGATCTGCTTCCCAAGCCAGCCACAAAAGTCTTTTGAACCCAAAGCAGCTGTAGGGTGGTGCTGAAAACTGTGTCAGCTACCCAGAAACAAGGAGGCCACTGACCAGCTTTATTCTATAGAAAAAATAAAATAAAATTATATATGTATATATCATCGGCTCTTTCCCCTTGAGCTATAAACACAAAGCCCTCCTGTGGATTCCCTCCTGGAGTCACTACTGTGATTAAACTTCTTTCCTTTGCAGGTAACATGAGCACCCTCAGAGGAATGCATTCTGAGGACAGTGGGGCTTCTCTACAGCCTCAGGGTCACGAGTGGGGAAAGCTTAGTAATAGGCATATCCAGAGCCTGGAGGGCTTCCAGTAACACAGGCACATTCTTCCCTTACATCAAAGACTGGCCTTTTCTGCACCCCAGACACATGACAAAGGGTGACATCACTGGTGCTTGGAGTTCCCTGTTGATGAAAGCAGCCAGGTGAAGCTAGAATTCCTGCGTCTCTATTCTGATGTCCCAGAAGAGCAGCTCATTGGCCTAGCTTGGGTCAGGTGACCATCCCATGCCCAATCAACTGGGGCCAGGGACAGGTTTAACTGTCCAAATGAAACTGCCAGGAACTACAACCCGCAACCATATTCTGCTTAAAATGAAATCCACTCCTCTTTACTTGTGCTCTCCATGGTGGTGAATAAATTGATTAGTTCAAGAAATCAGGAAACCTCTTTCTTTTCTCAATTTCCCCATGCAGGTGTCACAGGAGAGAAAGGAATAGGCCCTCATCCTTCAAGGCAGTGTAGGGACAATACATTTGCAACAAGGATAATTTTGCAAACTGGTTCATTAAAGGTTCCTCCCCCAAACCCTGACCCAGTCTCCTGGGGACTGGATCGGGAGGCACATGGCCTCAGGGTAACAGCAGATAAGCAGTGCCTACAACCAGTCCCTTCAAGAGAAATGCAATGCAAACCACAGGTGTACTTTAAACTTTTTCTAGCCACATTGCAAGTAGTACAAAAAAACAAGTACAATTAATTTTATTTTATTAAGTTTTTAAAAGATTTTATTCATTATTTTTTAGAGAAAGGGGAAGGGAGGGAGGAAGAAATGAAGAGAAACATCAATGTATGGTTATCTTTCACCTGCCTTCAGCTGGGGATCCAGCTGGAGACCTGGCTGTACCCTGACTGGGAATCGAACCAGTGACCTTTGGGTTCATAGGCTGGTGCTCAATTCACTGAGCCACACCAGCCAGGCAATTTTTAATATATTGTATTTAAACCAAAGTATCCAAAATATTACTATTTCAACCTGTAAACAATATAAAGAAAGTGATCCTGAGATATTGTATATTCTATTTTTCTACCAAGGCTAAATCAGGTGTGGACTTCCACACATCTCAGTTTGGATGTCAAATTTTCAACAAAAATACTTGATCTGTATTTAGGTTTTATAAAATTTCTACTTGATAAAGCACATTCATATACCCAAGTTGTTCCAAACAACTTTCTTAAATGTTTCCCAATAATTAAATTGAGTGTTTTTAAAATTTAAGTTCTAATTAAGATTACATAAACTTAAAATTCAGTTCCACTAATCACATTTCAAGTGCTTAGTAACCACGTGTGGCTACTGTCTACCATGTTGAGACTACACAAGTTCAGGGACAAAGGACAGTCACTCATGGGCTCAGTGTCCCACAGCCAACTTCCCTTAGCTCTTTAGCAGAACAGTGGCAGGAATGTCAAACATGGCCAAACAGAAATGATTTCCAAATTCCTTTATGTCCGCTATAACATTGCAGGAGGCAGTTTTTGCCATTAGATCTGAGTTCTACATTATGCCTGAGGAGAAGCAGGATATGCAGAGAAGTGGGTGCCCAATGCCTACTCTTCTGTTCCCAGTGGATTGATTCTAAGAGATGGGAGGAAGCAGAGGACACAGACAACTGGAAATATCACATCCTCCCAGTGTGTGACCTTCAAAGAGTGAGGATATATGTTGAGGATAGAAGAGAGACTGCAATGCTGTCTGCTCTTCTCTGTTCTCAAGGACTGACCAAGGAGAGAGGGGTGGCCTCACCTAAGTCAACTTAGTGGATCACCATGGCTACACAGAGGGAGGGCCTGGACTTAGCTTTCTACGGTTACTTCACGAGTTATGCACAGCCTAGACATGATGTGGAAGTTCTACATGCTCCCAAGGACCAGGGACCTCAGAAGGAAACTAGACTGTGAAGTATAGGCCTTCCATAGGTACTATCTTTGGGTTCTCAAAAGCAGAACCTGAAATAAGGACATAGGTACAGGTCATTTACCTAAGAGATGATTTTAGAAAGCAAGAGACTGGTACAGGCAGAGAAGAAGCTAATAAAGAATGTGCAACGGGGGCTCCATCCCTCTGCGGGGAACTGGGGCATTTATCCGCTGACTCTCATTGCCCACTGAGGCTGGGAACTGATCCCTGGGAATGCTTACCTCTTCTTACTTATGGCTATGTGGACACCTTTGACCTCAAGGAACCATCTGAGGCACTGAAGCAAGAGAAGCTGTCATTGGCACTTGAGATGGGACTAGTCACTGTATGGAGCTGCCCACCACGGCTGTGTTGGGATGAGAAGTGGGCTGAAGGGATAACACACAGATCACTGGCTCTGAGATCCAGCTGGAGAAGGCATGTTGACCCTGGAGGCTAGGTCAAGGGCTGGCAGGAGGACATGAGGGGGACACAGAGGGAACATTCATGAGACCTGAGTTAAGGTGGAGGAGGCCAGGGAGCACTGCAGAACTTCAAAGGTACATGGGGCACCCAGACCATGATATCCACAAGCTGCAGGCATTAGCAATAGGTGTCAGGCAGACCTTCAATAATGGGGCCATTGCCCCTCAGCATCCTGCTTTTAAGGGATTGTCTGGAGCAGGCCCTCAGCAGGGGACCCAGGGGAACCCAGAGGCACCATCTTTGCAGTCAACACAAGAGAACGTAAGACAGAACCTTCCCCCCACTCCCAAGAGCATCATATTAGAGAAAGCTAGAGAAGGAAGAGAGAACTTTGAGAGAATTTTTATATAAGGACACCAGTGCGACTGTTTAAATTATTGCATCAGATGCCTTTATTTTCTCCTGCTATACAAGAGGTGAGCATCTACGGACATCTAATAAGTTATAGAGACATAAGGAAGCTAAGTGAGATCTGCCACTGGGACTCAAAAACATCTGGATATGCCTGGCACACTAGCATGGTGGGCTGGCTAGAAATGTATTTGAGAGGAAAAACAAAGGGGAAAAAAAGCCTTCTTGGGAGATAATTTATATTCTAAGGAAGGAAGAAACCAAGTTTGGTCCAGCAGCAAAGCTTTGGTTGACAAAAGAGAGGTGAAATTGTCATTCAACTCTGTCCCTAACAAGACCCCTGGATACATAGGTATTATGAGGAGGCTTCCTGAGAAGATGGAAAAAGGTCTAAGTTACAAGTCAAAAGACTATGAGGTCTGTCCCCAAAGTATCAAGCCAATGTTAATATAATTAAAACATTTGCACAACCGATACTTTCGGGCAGGCCTCATATTTCATAAGCCTCAAGAATGCTCTGGGATTCAAGCTGCCATGCTTCAGGGACCTCCTGCTAAGTGACACTTAAGCGACTGCATGCCAACATTCAGCTTCTCCATTTCAAGGGCTTGGTATGTTGATAAGGTGGCCCAGAATGTGGTCAGTAAATTGCCAAAACGGTTGTAATTATTTGCCTCCCTGCATACTCTTTGCAGCTCCTGCCACAAAGAGGTGGCGTCGACTTCCCCACCTTGAATCTGGGTTGACATTGTGACTTCTATGGCTAATAGAAGAATGTGGCAGGAGTCATATTGTGCCTTTTTAGAGCTTGGGTCTCGAGAAGCCCTGTGTTCTTCTACTCTTTCTACAGGAACATGGCTCTGCTATGTGAATGAGCCTGAAGGTAGCCTCTAGAGAATGAAAAACATTCTCTAGACAGAAAACCCCAGACATGAGGTAGACCCAACCCAACCCAGAGCTGACCCCCGATGCATGAGGAAGCCCAGTTGAGTCTAGTTCAAATAGCCAGCCAGTAGAAGCACAATCTAAGCCACTAGGGTTTGGAATAGTTTGCTATATAGCAGTAGCTAACTTCTAACTAACAGGATTTAAAAAAAAAAAGGTAACTAGCTGAGGTGATGGATGTGTTAACTAACCTTATTGGGGTAATCATTTCACAATACATATGTATGTATATCAAGCCATCATGTTGCACACCTTAAACTTATGTAATGTTCTATGTCAGCTATATCTCAATAAAATGGGGGGCAGGGAAAGAATCACATGAAAAAAAACAAAAGCCTTTAATTAAAGGGAAAAAAGAGAAACCCAACAGGCTGACATAAACAGGTATTGGTGAACACAACCCTGGGATCTCCTGGGTTTGTTCATGGGCTTCTGAGAGATGCCTCTGGGAACCAGCCCCCCAATACACCCCCACCTCCCAAAGCAGTGTAGAGGTATTTTCAGATAGCTGAGGTCTCAGGGTGCTCATGAAATTTACGTTTATGGCAGTAAATGTGGCCACATTTGTTCTCACAAAATGGAGAGACCAAGGGAAATTTGAGTAACAAAGATTTTGTCACTTGAACTTGAGCTTGGCTTTCATGGGGAAGGACTGACTATCTTAATTAAAAGAGTCCACTTTAGGACTTCTGGTCAAGATGGTGGCATAGGCAAATGCTGTATTCACATCCTACACAACCACATCAAAATTACAACTAGGCCCTGGCTGGTGGTGTTCTATCAGAATTCAGAAGGAAAATCGACCAGACACTGGGGAGGTGCAGCAGTACGATCCTTTATTCACGCACGGTCCCAGAGGAGAAGCTCTCCAAATTCTGGGCCCCGAGTTAAGGCAAGCAGCAACTTTTATAGCTGAAGCTTCACTCCCTAGCCTTGGTGGCGCAAGCGGGTGGACAGAAGCAAATGTGGCAGTTAGATTTAGTTTTCGGCGCATTTCTTATCATTACTCAAGCTGGCTACAGCTGGCTACCTCCCAGGAGCTGAGGCCATTAGGGGGAGTCTAACTGACATTCCCCTTACAGTGGCACAGTGGATAAGGTGCCGGCCTGCAAACACAAAGGTCGCTGGTTTGATTCCCAGCCAGAGCAACATAACCAGGTTGTAAGCCAGGTCTCTAGCCAGGTCCCTAGTCAGGTCTCCATCCAGGTCCATAGCTGGAGGCAGGTGAAAGGCAACCATACATTGATGTCTCTTTCCCTCTCTGCCTCTCTCCCTTACCCTCTCTCTCTGAAAAATAATAAATAAAATCTTTTTTAAAAATTACAACTAAACTGCAGAAAAACCATTATTCAGGACCACCTGAAAACAGGCTGAAATAAAATCCTACAACTAGAGATTTAATGAAGAAGCCTGGTAGGAAGACCAGAGGCACAGAATATACTGGTCTCACACCCACATGTGGCAGATAAAAATTGGGAGGATGTCACAGCTGCAGATGTGCTGTCTGAGGAACAAGGGATTCCAACCCCACACCAGGTCCCCTGGACCAGGGCTCCAGTGCTGGGAAGAGAAGTCCCCATAACTTTTGGCTGTAAAAACCAGTGGGGATTGTGGCTGAGTGAGATGGAGGACTTCTGAAGTCCCAGGCAGTTCCTCTTAAAGGGGCCAGGCACAGACTTACTTGGACTCACTCACTCTGGGCTCCAGCATCAGGGCAGCAGATCAAAAGATACCAGAGACATACTGTAAGGAACTGAATTTTCTGGCTTTAGCGTGAGAGCTAGGAATGGCAGGGGACAGAGGGACAGTTTTTGCCAGACAAAAGTGCTGGCAGAGGCCATTTCTCCTTTTCTGAAACCCTTCTCCCCACAGAGCCAATAGGCAGGTGCCATATCAACATCTTCATCAACCTGTCTCACACTATTCACCCTGCTCTGGTGATCCCCTGAGACTCCACCCTACTCAGCTTGTGGGCCCACCAAAGCTGTTTCCAGTGACTCTTCCATGTGAATGTCCTGTCTTGGCTCATGTTTCAAACTTTCCTAACATCTTTCAAATAAGCAGCATCTAGGCTCAGGGTGTCCTGTACCTCTTGCTAACTGGCTCCAAGCTTAGCACAAGTAGAAACCATCTAAAGATCAATATGTAGCTCATGCCAGGTGGTCCTGGGCAGAATGCAGGCAGTAGCTGACCTTGGCCTACACTTCCTGGGAGGCCCCAGATCCCATGCACCTGGTGAACAGCTTCAGAACTGCATCGAATCACCACCCAACCACCTCCATAAGTGACACGCTCAAGGGGTGGACTCAGTGGGTGCCAGAACTGAAGTAAGCTTTGCTCTTTGGGGTGGTCCCCTGTACAACTGATCCTTCACAGTGATTGGTGGCACAGCCATTCCTTACAACCAATCAGCCTGGGAGTAAATCTCTCCCATGAATGTGCTAATAACAATCAAGGCTCAACTATAACAAGAAGGTGTACACAGCCCACACAGGGTGGGGACACACCTGGAATGCCCAGCTTGGGTGATCAGGGAGGCTGTACCATTGGACTCTACAGAATACCTACTACCTAAGGCCACTCTGCCAAGCCCGAGAAATGTAGCAGCTCTACATCATATATAGACACAAACAGAGGTAGGCTGCCAAAATGAGGAGACAAAGAAACTTGTCCCAAATGAAATATCAGAACAAAATTCCAGAAAAAGAGCTATACAAATGAAGACAAATAATCATCTAGATGTAGAATTCAATGGTTATAAAGATACACAATAAACTTAGAACTTCACATCATAAAAAAAAAGAACATGGAAACTATAGAACAGAACCAGTCAGAAATGAAAAAATATACTAACTGAAACTAAGAATGTATAGGGAATCAATAATAAAGTAGATGAAGCTGAGAATCAAATCAGTAATTTGGAATATAAGGAGACAAAAAACACCTGATCAGAAGAGAAAAACATCTTTTTAATGGGAATAGTATAAGGAGCCAGCCTCTTGGGCAACTTCAAGCATGCCAAAATTCTCATTATGGAGCTGCCAAAAGGAGAAGAAATAGAGCAAGAAATTAAAAACTTATTTGAAAAAAATGACAGAAAATGCCTCTACCTTGGTGAAGGAAATAGACATACAAATCCAAGAAACACAGAGAGTTCCAAACAAGATGAACCCAAAGAGGCCCACACCAAGACACATCATAATTAAGATGCAAAAAAATTAATTGCTTCTCAGCCTTTTGGCTAAGATCAAGTGGAAAATGCAAGAGATTAAAGACCAAGAGAGAATCTTGGGCCCCAAACAAGAGACCTGTTTTACTAGATTTTCCTTTCTCCAGTTAAAGGATAGATAGGAGACAGTAAAAGAAAAAAAAAAAAAAAGGAGAACAGAGGATCCAAAGCACATGGCCTTGACTCATTCACTTCCAGCAAATATATCTCTTTTCACAAAAGTATTTGGTAGAGAGCTTCAAGGCTAAACTTTCTGGGCAGTTATCCATCTAAACAAAGTGCTTATAAACAGAACTTGGTAGCCAAACTGTGTTTCAAATTAGATGGGAGATTTTATTTAATTTTTCTAGGAATCTATTCAAGTTTCCTTAAATCCAAGGTTACATTCCATCAAAGCTCCCCTTCCATTTCTGGTTATATCAAATACTAATTATTTAGTGTGAAAGTGTTACTTTCTCATAACATAAATTGAATGCACATTCAAAACTATATTGATAGATATTTACTAAATAGCTACAGTATGCAAGGTGTTAATGCAAGCATGGGGAAAGATAAGAAAAATAATCTCGGAGCCAAAAATTATTAGGCAGCATCTTGTCCAACAGCATTTGGTGAGATCAGAAATGGAAACTTAGAGAAATCAACTCACTATACCATTTGGTTACAAGAAACAGAAGTCATTTGAGCCAGCCTAAGTAAAGACAGCTTGATTTAAATAAAAACAAAAACAAAAACAAAAAACAAGAGTTTCTTGCATAACTCATGGGAGAGAAGTAAGCCAAGCCCAAGATGGGGTAGAGCAGTGATTTTCAACCAGTGTGTCACAAGAATATTTAAAACATGCAATGCCTGACTATTTAGTCAAGGGCGCTAACCTCTTTTTACTTAGATTATCAAGTAAAATAAATAAATAAATAACAACAGTCCTGGCTGGTGTGGCTCAGTGAATTGCACATTGGCCTGTGAACTAAAAAGTCACTGGTTCGATTCCCAGTCAGGGCACATTCCTGGGTTGTGGGCCAGGTCTCTGGCTAGGAGCTTGTGAGAGGCAACTGATCAATGTTATCTCTCCCATATTGATGTTTCTCTCCCTCTCTTTCTGCCCCCTTCCCCTCTCTCTAAAAATAAATAACTAAAATATTTTTTAAACGATGGCCACAGATTTTAGTAACTAGTTTATGTGTGTTATGTGATGACAAAGGTTGAAAATTGCTGGGTTCCAATATAACCTATAGGATTCTCCCTCCCTTTCTCTCTCTCTCTCCCCCTCTTCTTCTTCTTCTTCTCTTCTTCCCTTCTTCTTATGTTGCCTTTTCTCTTCATATCTACTCCAACTTCAACCCAGAGGCCAGCCTTGATCCCAAAGTCTAGAGATCCTGCAACCACCACCAACTCACTCAATCTCTGGATACCATTACTTGTGGCCAGTAGCATAGTGGGGCCAGGACATGAGATGGGTCCGTTTCTTAGAAAGGAGTGGGGTGGACAGAGGGGAAAAGTGTTCTTGTTTTACTTGTTGGCTCTTTGTTTATCTTTGGCAGCCCTGTCTCATGGCCAAGTGTAATGGGCCTTCTCCATGGGATCTGGACCCCTGACCATTTGAGACATCCCGGTGGTCAGTTTCCTAAATGTGCCATGTGCTTGCATACCTTCATGTATGCCCAGGCATACAAGAAGATGCCTTCACCTTCCCTCCCTGCTGGACTATTTTTTTCATGGCAGTATAAGATGGCATGGGAGGGCTTTACTAACCTTCATCAGTGCCCTCTACTCTTCAGCCTCCCTATTTAAACATACAGTCTAGGATCCATGCAAACACAGTATCCAATGCATTGCCTAAGTTCTCTTGTTTAACTAGAACTCTACCAAAAGCCCTTCCATATTCTGGAGCTGCTCTTGATGCCTGCTCATCCTTCAAAACTTGGACCAGCTCTACTAAGGAGTCAACCCTGAAGAGCCTTTCCCTACCCACCCTATTACTTCCCCCATGCTCTCACAGCACTGTTTAAAAATACATCTACCTTGAGCACTTACTCAGGTCAGTCAACCAGCCCAAAGGCCAGGGTGGTGTCTTACTTATCAATTCAAGTCCTTCTCCATTTGCCACACTGTGAGTACTCAACACGTATGTGATGAATGAAGGAAATGAAAAAAAAATAAATCTTATTACATTATTTGCCAGGTTATAAACATTAACTCATTTAGCTTTCATACAACCCTAGAAAGAGCTACTATTTTTATCTTAACTTTACAGATGAGAAAAGAGTGGTACAGAGTAGCTAACTTGCCAAAGATCACAGCCAGATGGGGGTATGAAGATCACCCTAGAGCTGGGGTATGAACGCAGGAAGTCCATCTCAAGTTCCTCTCTCAACTCTTGTGTTTTCTGCCCCCCTCAGCAACCAGGTCCAGGTAGGGGATGACACGGGCTGACCCTCACCCAGACTGCTAGCTTCAATTAAAACTTGAAGCCAAACTGGGAACCTGAGGCTGGCATATGTCCTGAAGTGGGGGGTAGAGAAAGGGCTTCCTTGCTGTCTGTACATGGCTGGGCACTGGAAGCAGTGGAAGCCTCACCTTGGAATCTTTTCAGTGGCCGGGAACACCCACCGACTGTGGGCAAAGCTGGAGGTCAGCAGAAGGTGGCCTTGCGAACTGCATTCTCTCCCCTGCCTTTCCCTCCTACCCCACATCCCTGTTTTCTCTTTCATTATGACATAGAGGTCTCTGTCGCTCACTGATTCATTCAACACACACTTCATAAACATAAACCAAGCCAGAGTGTTCTTAACACTTAAGAACCAAAGCTCTCAAGAACCATGGACATAGACAACAAATGGGATTGACTTTGCGAGGGACTGGGTGGGTGGTGAAGGGGACAGAGGGGAGGAAAAAGAGGATGTGTGTTATACAACAATAAATTTTTTAAAAAAGAACTAAAGTTCTGTCAAGTTATTATAGTGTAATGAAAGGAGTAAATATATATTACTGTGGTGAGGTAATATGCTTAAATATTAATCACACACACACACACACATCTAGCTTCAGGAGAAAAGCCTTTCTGAACCCATTTACACCTGGGAATGTCAGGGGAGATGGGTGCTGAATGAAAAAATGCATAGACATAGGACACACTGCAATAAAACTACAAAATAAAGGGAAATCTGTGAGAGGTTAGTGGCTCTGCAGTTTCTTTAACATCGGAAAGGCTAAACCATCATGCCATACACATACCTGTGCATTGTTCACAGCTTTCAATGAGCCAGAAAGAGACTTCTTGCTAACACTTAAGAAAGACTTTATCTTGAATTCAATCATTTAATTTTTTAAAATCACCTATAAACAATAATTCAAAGAAAACTTACAAGCATATGAGAAAAAAATCCAAAACAAGGGAAAGGGGGAACAATATAAATGACTAGAGCTCAGGAACAAAGTGGAAGAGGAAATAAATCATCACAGAAATTAAGGACCCAATAAAGCAGTACAACTCTAGTGAAAATTCAGCTAAAGTATAAAAGATAGACTGCAGAAAAATAAACACAATAACATGCAAGTTAATAGTGAATTTGAAAAGAAAAATAAGAAATAATAGGTATAGAACAAAGACCAAGGAAATCCAACATATGTATAATTGGCATTCAACTATATACATTTTCTAAACTTTCCTAAAACAAAAGAACTTGAACTTATAGGTTGAAAGAGGGCACTATGTTCTGAGAGAATAAATATAGGGTTTTTTTTTTCTAAGTCTTTCACCTGACTGTAAGTTCCATGAGTTATGAGAACAAGGATTTTTGTTCCTTTTGTTTACTGCGATGTTCTTGGTGTTTAAAATAATGCCTGGCACCTAGAAGCCCCCAATAAACATTCATTGACTGAATTGCTGAAGGAATAGGCCAACAAACACTGACATATGCTATTAATGTTACCATCCTGCAAAGATAAAGATTGCAATGGTTACCAAGGAGAAAGGTCAAATCACCAATTAAAAGAAAAAATCAGCCTGGCTAAAAACTTCAGTACGACAACATTCGAAGTTAAGAGATAGTGTCATAAATGGTTATAAATATAGACCACAGTGTCCTCAGAGAAGGAAAACATGACACAGAAAATATGTGTCATTACAAACTGTAATTCAAATATAAAACATGCACATATTTTCAAAATTTCAGAAACTCAGGCATCTTAAAGAAAATAATAAAAGACCAAATTTGATCAACAAAAGAACAGAGAAACAGAGGCAAAAGCATCAAAGTGAGTCCTCTTGCACTGAATATATTTATGTTTAGGGTTAAAGGTAAAAATTGAAATTATGATTAAAACATAACATAAATATTAGAAACTCTTATGATGTAGAAATTACAAAAGCAATGAAGGTAGGAATTTGTTAAGTATCCTGATTTCTTCATTTTTTTTTTATAGGAAGAGAATAAAAAGATGTGTTTTAAATAAATGGCCCAGGTGCTAGAGATATGGTTATTAATGTACCCACTAGACAGCAGTTTTCAGCCAGGGGTGGTACCTGTATCACTGGTGGTCTTGAAACTTGAGCAGCACTGATGTCATTTTGTGTGTTGGGATCAAAGATAATAAGCAAACTGCAAAGTGCTCAACAGTCTTGCACAAATACTTGTCTCATGCAAACACATTCATTCATCCCCATGGAGAAATAAAGCAATGGAACTAATAACAGTAATAACCGACCAAAAGTGAGGAGAGAAGAGGAGAGGAGGGGAGGGGAGGGGAGGGGAGGAAGGACAGGGATAAAGTACAAGCGCACTGATTTCATCATCTCTTGTGGTGAAGAATCAATTGATAGTGTCTTAAGACAAGAAGATTAAATAAATTACATAGCAATTTGAGCACTCTTTTGTACTGTTTGAATTATTTGTTTCATATGCATAAGTCAACTAGTGAAAAATTTAACTATAGTCCTATGGGATAGAAGAAGCAGTGAGCTGATAGTGAAGCAAGTCAGTTAGATGCTGGTGGAGATTTCTGAAGTGTCCAGCATGCTGCCTCCTCTATGCGGTTATATCCAGAAGGATGGTAGTGGACAATAAGACTCATATTTCAGGACAGTTGTGGTCTAAAAGTGGAGAGGAACTAAGCCACTTTCTATTAAGCACATGGAGAAACCTGATAACCATGTCCACTCCTTAGGGCATCCTCAGGAGGGGGGGACCTGGTCAGACCCAGAAAACCTCTGAGGGCTACCAAGGGTGTGGGAGAGAGCCAACATTTCCATACCCCAGACAAGGCCATGGAAGCCAGGTGGGAGAAAGCTGAGGGGCCGGAGGGTATCTTACAAGAGGACCCACAAAAAGGCAGTTGTCTGGGTCATGTCACAGATCACACCAGAATGCAGACATCTTGAGAGAGGCAGAATGGAAGGAGGCTGTACCCAGAACCAGCATGGTACCCACCCAGCACTAGATGCCTCCTCTCACCCTCCAACTGCCAAGATGATCCATAAACCTATCACCAGCATCACCAGCAACAACAGCAGCAAAACTGAGACGAGACTCTAGGGAGAAGGTAGAGATGGGCAGGCAGAAAGGAACATTTCAAAATTCATTGAGTTTAACCTGAAATGACCAAGTTTACTACAGATTAACCAAAATGTTCTCTGCTTCTAGACAAATGAAGGTAGAGATTAGTTTGTGGTTTTTTTTTTAAGTTTCACATCTAGCACATCAGAATATTTGACTTAAAATTTTAAGAGAATGAGAGAAATGATTTAAATCTTTGCTGCTTAGAGTGTATTGCATGGACCAGCAGCATTGACATCACCTAGGAGTTTACCCTAAATACAGAATCAGGTGTCAGGTCATGTTCAAGTTAAACAGAGGGCCAGGTATTCTGTGTGTGTGCTAATGACAGGACCTTTCACTTTAATAGTTTCCTTAATAGGTATTGTATGGAAGTGCCTAGGAAGACAGGACTAGGTGCACAAGAAGAGCCCTTGGGAAAGAGGTGACTTCTGGGTCTTAAAGGCTGAGCAGCAGGGGCTTAGAGGAGAAGAACATTCCAGGCCGAGCTACAGCAAGTTCAAAATCATGAAAAGCCTGGATGAACCCTGCAGGGAACAGCGTGTGGTCCAGTGTGGCTGGAACAGAATGTGGGAGGTGAGAAGGATTTTATGTTCCACTTTTGTAGCCAAAAAACAAAACTCGAGGTCCCTGGTTCCTGTGGTGTTTAAGGAACGCAGCTGGCCTGCCCCTCCTTACATGTGGAGGGTGTCCAAACTACAGGGCTGGAAGGGAGACAACACCACCTCTCTCATGGAGATGCAGCCGGCTGAGAGGAGCCAGCTGGGGGAAGTTTCTTGGAGAACAGACCTGATTCCTGGGCCAAAAAACGTCTGGAAGGAGCCAAGAAGGGGAGGGCAGGACAGCCAAGCCAGTGGGACTGGCTCATCGGCCTCTTCCAGGCTGAGACACTGACACTCTGCCCCGTGCACTGGCCAAATCTCCGCTGTTGTGAAGCCAATGCTCAAGGCTGTCACCCAATGTCACCACTTTAAGATCTTGAGCTCCCTTCCTTCCTGGCCCAAGCCCACCCCACCCTCTCTGTGCAAAGAGATGAAAGTTCACCATGTTCTCTCCTACACTCTACCTAATCGCTTTGCTATGGAGACTTCCCCAACCCAGCCAGCAGCTCCACGCCTTCCTGCTGTGCCCTTGATTGAGAACAGGCCTAGGCTGTCCAGGCCTTCCAACAACCTTAACCTCTTCCTCCCCAGACCCAGGCCATCTTGGAGTAGCTGAGTGACTGAACAGAGAATATAACATCCAACATCCAGCCACTGGCTCTTGTTTTGGTGAAATGGCGCCAAACAAGCAGGGAGGAGGGCGTGGGGAGATGAGCATGCGGCCTAAGAGGTCAGGTCATGCCTTACATTGTAGGCCACGGTGGGGAGTTTGGGGTTGCATTCATATAGCAAGGGGATGACCTTATAACGGATTCATTATAGCAATCAGACCTTATGGCCTCGTGGGAGAAGCTGCTGAGGTAACATCTGGAAGAAGATTGTTGGAGATAAGAAAAAAGTCACAAACCGGAAGCACAAAGCAGAGGAAATGATGAAATCAGCAAAAAGCTGTTGCCTACGTGTTCAGTGGTAAACTTGGCTCAGACCGTGTAGACTGAAAAGAAAAGCTGCACACCAAGTGGGGGACAGCAAGGATGAATGGGAGACCTCGAAGACACACCAGAACCCATAAGGACAAAGCGGAACCTGCATCTGTCTTTCACGCTCTGTGGGTGACCTGCAGAAGGCAGCACATTGACCTCAGAGCAGCACCTGTAAGGAATCCAGCACCAGGACGAGGAGCTGGTGGCCTGACTGGCCCCTCACTGATGCTTATCAGGGACCAGGAAGGAGCAGCTGCTGTGGCACCTGGACCCTGCATCCAGCTCCCGAGGGTAATATTGCTGCTGCTGTTAGACGGCCCTTGCCAAATCTTGCACAAGTTCCTCTTGTGGCCCACCCTGATCTGGACCTGTGCGGTGAAGGGAATTCCGAAAATGTAATTCCAACTTAGCTTAGTTACACAGTACAAGCTTCCATCGAGTCCCAGAGACCTGAGTGTAGCATAAATTGAGAGCTTTCTTTAATGCTGGTTTTAATATTCCAATTGCACTCAAATCAACTTAGCATTATTTCTGAATGCTGTTTTCAAAAGCTGTATGCGTAGAAGTGATAGCATAGAATTTCTTTGGTCTCAATTTTTATTGCATTCCTGCTTTACTTGATAAATGCTTCTGTTTTGTTTTGTCTATCATTTTGTGGTCTGCACACTTCAATCCTTTAAACTAAGAGTGCTTATTTACAATAGCCAAGTGCTGTAAACAGCCTAAGTGCCCATCAGTGGATGATTGGATCAAAAAACTTTGGTACATTACACAATGGAATTCTATACAGCAGAAAGAAAGAAGGAACTGGTACCCTTTGCAACAACATGGATGGAACTGGAGAGTATTATGCTTAGTGAAATAAGCCAGTCAGTGAAGGACAAATATCATATGATCTCACCCATTACGGGACAATAATGAGCAAAACTAACAACAAGCAAAACAGAACCAAATATATGAATACAATGAATAGGCCTTCAGTGGTCAGGGGGAAAGGGGTTGGGGGGAGAG